>CAUYQG010237468.1:0-11610 GCA_963574415.1 Tarsius wallacei | reverse complement strand
GGGATGGGGAGGGATGGGGAGGGATGGGGAGGGATGGGGAGGGATGGGGTAGGTGGCAGAGAGGCCCTTCCAAGCAAGGAAACCCTCTGATAGAGAGAGTGCAGAGTGGGGACCACGTGTTCTGTGTTTGAGGAAAGAGTGAGCAGCCACGACTGGGTGAAGCCCACTTGCAGACTGTGTGCCGAAGTGTGGGTGGTGATCATGAGGAGAGGCTGGAGGCGCGCTCAGGCTGAGCGAGGCATCTGGGCTTTCTTCTCGGAGAGTCTGGTGTGCTGCTTGACACCAAACTGCTTTATTCCTGTTGAGCAGGGGTAGGGTACCAATGCCACAATACACAGAGCGGGCTCAAAGGAAGAGGCACACCATCCCCCGGACTCCCCCTGTCCAGTGGAGGGGTGTGCTTGGCCTGGCAGGCAGGGCTGGATGCACCAGGTTGTGTTGAGAGGAAGCGCTCTGGTGACCCCTGCCCCAAACAGCATAGCTGGGCGTGAGCCTGGAGCCCTGCTGGCGGTGGAGAATCCTGAGTTGTGCAGGCAGGCTTCCAGCCTTGCTGGCACGAGGAAGCTTCTGCTCTCAGCTGCAAATCAGCATTGGTTTCAGCTGGAAGTCTTAGGTCCCACCTGCTGAGCCAGCTTGCTGCTAGACTAGGGGAGAGCTGTTGGTGTCATTTGTCACCACTGGTTTGTCTCTATACAACCATCAAGACCACTGGTTTACTAGGTTTTTCTTTTTCTTTCTTTCTTTTTTTCTTTAGACAGCCTTGCTCCCGTCGTCCTGACTGGAGTGCAGTGTTGTGATCATAGCTCACTGCAGCTTCAAACTCCTGAGCTCAAGTCTCCCGGGTAGCTAGGATGACGGGAGTGCACCACCACAACTGGCTAAATTTTTACATTTTTGTTATTTGTAGAGACAGAGTCTTGGTATGTCGTCCAGGCTTTTCTTGAACTCCTGGCCTCAAGCAGTCCTCCTGCCTTGGCCTCCCAAAATGTTAGGATCACAGGTGTGAGCTATCACACTCAACCTGGTTTGCTAAATATTTTAAAAGGTATCAGCTGCCTTTCTCAAAAGAAGTCATATAGAGAACTCCCATGTATAAAGCATATTAAAGTGAAATTTCTTGGGATGAGGGGAGGATGGGGTGCTTAGGGTCCCACCCACTCAGTCCTTAGGCATCCGTGAGGAACCTCTGCATCTGCTGAACCTGGTTTTAAACTATGGAGTCAGGTAAGGGATGCAATGGTAAGCCATAAAAGAGTTGTTAGCAGGGAGTGAAAGGGTCCAAGACCATTTCAGAAAGATGTCCATGGCTGCTGGGTGGAGTCTATGTTGGAAAGGAACATGATTAGGATCAAGGAGCCAGTTACATGCAGCCATTACATAGTCCAGGCATGAGTCGATGAGGTCTAGGCCCAGGGCAGTGGTCCAAGGGCAAAGAGTAGAGTTGGATTCAAGAAACATTTCAGAGTTAGAATCAGCAGGAATTGGTGACCAATTGCATGTGAAGGATGCAATCTGTGAGGCCTGGACTGCCTGGCTGAAGCATGCCATAGATGGTGATGGCCAGACAGAGAGAGAAACCGGTTGGCATGAAAAGTAAGAGCTCAGCTTGGGATACACTGTGTTATAGCAACTCTGAGACATCCAGGAGTTGGTTGACCAGTAGAGAGTTAAAAATACAAGTCTGAGCCGGGCTTGGTGGCTCAGCCTGTAATCCCGCGCCTTGGGAGGCTGAGGTGAGTGGATTGCCTGAGCCCGTGGGTTCGTGACCTGCCTGGGCAACTTGGCGAGACCTCATCTCTACAATATATCAAAAATTAGCTGGGTGTGGTAGCGCAAGCCTGTAGTTCCAGCTCCTTGGAAGGCTGAGGTGGAAGGATCGCCGGAGCCCAGCAGGTCGAGGCTGCGGTGGCTGGGAGCAGCCACTGCACTCCAGTCTGGGCGACACAGTGAGACTCCAACTCAAAAAATAAAAATAAAAATAAAAGTCTGAATCTTCTCTCTTGGAATAGAATGCTGGAGCTAGAGATTAAAACTGGGGAGCTATCAACATATTGGTAGACAAAAAAGAGACGGAGTAGAGAGTGTACATACAGTGAAAAGAAAAAGGTCTGAATCAGAAACATTGGCTTGTGACAATTTGATCTATTTCATCTTTTAACTGGTGTTATTGTTATTATTATGATGAAATATTTTAGTGAGCAGAGACAATTTGCTGGATGTTTGAAGCAGAAAGGACTTGCTCCTGTTCTCTTAGGATGGACATGTCCAGGATAACAATGCTACACAGAATCACAAGACTACAAGAGAGGTGACCCAGCCTTGCCAGACACTTCAACTCTCCACATTCGATGGGAGATGAAAGATGAGAACTGGAGACCCCCTCATCTGATCCCCTAGTGTGGTGGTCTACATCACTCATGCGGCATGCAGCAGACACTGTTAGAGTTTTGCCTTCTCTGCTAGACAGTAAACTCCTTGAGAACAAGAGCTCTGAGACCATAACACTTACAAAACTCTTAGCACAGTGCCTGGCACTCCTTTGATGATGGCTACATGATTCATTCTTCTTATTCCTTTGAATTCTTGACAAGAGCTACAGGGCACTTTATACACATCAGGTACAAAAAAACCCCATCCATGCAGTTAGGATCAAGAAGCTCGTGGCACTCCGACACTCTTGTCACAAAGCAATTGCCTTTTTTTTGTTTCTTTTTCCTTCTTTCTGTCTTCCTTTCTCTGCCTTTCCTTTCTTTCTCGTTTATCTTCTTTCTTTCTATATTTTTTCTGTCGTTCTTTTCTTTTTTTTTTTTGTTTAAACACAGTGCTGGACCCGTAAAAGAAAGAAGGGAGAGCAAGAGAGAGAAAGAAAGAGAAAGGAGATTATCAATAAAGACTAGCTGAGTGGATGAGTCTTCCAGACTGTTCTCCTTTATAATTAGAAAACATGTGTTGTCCATTTGCAAAGCCTGCCCCACAGCCTGGTCCTTGGATAGAAGCTTGGAGGAAAGTTTCTGGGTCAGCAGACCTCCCAGGCAAGGACCCCCCAGCTGCCCCACCTGCATCCCCAACACTAAGGCAAGAAAGCCTGGTTCGCACGGCTGGGAGATCATGATCATCGCCGCATCCCACCGCCTTGGCCTATCACACCACCCGGCAGGTGAGGCAGGTATTCTGAGGGCCCACTGCCCGACCGCCCAGCCCCCTCTCGTCCCCGCGCCAGGGACCGCAGTTCCCTCTAAGATGCCTGATCTGTGTGGCCCGAGTGCTGAGTCGCTGAGCAGCTCGCGTTCCATGTGACTTCAGTTTCCGTCTGTTCCTTCCGCAAGTGCTAAAATAATCTGATGCCCCAGAGAAAGAAGGCAGCCCAGCCCCGCGTGTGGCTGCTCTCGAGGAGGCCGGAGCCCCTGGAGAGGATGCGCCCCGCGGAGCCGCCTGGGCCTGCGGGAGCCGTGAGTATTTCCTGCGTGGGCCCCTCCCCCGTGGGGCCGCCGAGGTGGGCGAGCTCGCGCGAGGCCGGGTGGCAGGTCAGTGTCGTGGCCCACAGCTCAGGCCTGACGGGAAAGCTGTGGCTTGCTGTGTCGGCGCTCCGGTGCTGGGTTTGGGGGCCACAACTCTGAGCGTAGGTGGAATTACTTCCCTCCAGAAGCACTTAGAGCTGAGAAGGGTGGTGTGGTGTACTGGAAACAACCAGGGCTTCAGAATCAGACGTGGACTTGAGTCCTGGTTCTTCAGGGAGGGTGTGAGCAGTCAGTAAACGTTTCTGAACCTCAGTTTTCTCATCTGCAAAATGGGAACAATAGTGCTCCCTCCCTGGGCCGGGTGACTGGGTAGAGTAAGAATACTCTGTGAACACTTATGCTGAATTCTTGGATCTCTTTTCCTGCCCACAACGTAGACTGAGCATCCCTATTTCATAGATGAAGACATTAAGACTCGTTAACAGCAACATATATTTATGGCCGTCTTCCATGTGCCAGGTGTTTTCGAGGCCTTGAGGACTCACCCCTGAAGACATGCAAAGCCCCTCCCGCGCAGAGCATTTGTCCTCGGGAGATTCCCTAGGGTTCTGTTACTTGCCTCCACAGCTAGTAAGTGTCAGAAGGAGACTAGAAGTCAGGCCCTTCTGACCCCTTGTCTGGGGCTTTTCTGTAGCCCTCATGGCTTCTCCATGTGGGCTAGGTTCTGAAAGGTCAACATGTATGGCTACATACCCAGGAACTAGACAGAAAGAAATAAGGCGCCAACCATGTGGTTTTGTGCTGCCCTCGGAGTGGGGGCTCTGGACTGGGGTAGGTGATGATTTCTGAAAGCTAGAGAGGTGAGGAGGAAGAAAAGGGACATTGATGCTTAGATCTTATAAGGCCTCACATGCACCTGTAAACCTAAGTGCAGGGATCAGATTATTAGATAGGGGTTTTTTAGTTGCCAATGACAAAAAAACAACTCAAATTGGCTTCTCCCCCTGAGAGAGAGTGAACACGTGCCCGACGGTGGCTGGGACCAGAGCAGGGGGAGGTAGGGTCCTCTGGGTGGAACCTCTGGACAGGGCTGGTCCGAGTGGGGCACTTCCAGGGGGAGTGAGGGGACCCCACTGTAGATTTCTTCCATGGCGGGCACAGCCTGTTAGGAGCCTGGATGAAACATTCCGAGTTTCTGGAGCCTGCTCGCAGCAGTTTCCTGCGCCCCTCTACTTGCTAACTGTGACTCGCAGACCGCTGCCCTGGATGTTGGTGACTTGCTGGGCTTTCTAGCCTGGAGACTCATTTATTTTCCCCACATATCCCATTGACTTGTATGTGGATGCCGGAAAGTTCCTAGAGGGGATTATAAAATTGTGCGCCCAGGTAAAAACCTCTTGCCTTTAGGTTCAAAGGCACAAACAAAAACCCAACTTCATGAAGAAGGTGCTTTCATCTCATGGGTGCCCTCGAGGGAACTTCATGAAAACCCACATAAACGTTATCCCCCATAGTTTTTAAAGCCATCACCCGAGAGCGGGAACTCCCAGGCAGATAGTAGGTTCCTGCTGTCTCTGCCCTGGGGGGACCTGGGTTGGGAATGCATTGGCCTGTCTGTCTCTGGTCTTCAAGATTGTTTTGGAAAATGCTGCTAGAACTGATGATAACCTACATTCTGGCTACAGTGTGCATCCACCCAGCAAAGTGTATACACTGGGTTAGCAGACCTTTTATGGATGATTAATGTGCCTCACATGCTCAGATCCACTTTATAGCTGTGTAAGTCAGAAGGGTGGGCTTTCAGCTATGACTGAAAATCACTGTCTTTCTCAGGACTTGCTTGTGTATAACATCCTTACAGGTGTCTTCTCGTGCTGATGATCATTGATGTGTCATTGCACATTAGTGACAAATATTCATTTTTTTGTCTTTGGTCGAGCCTCTTTATTATACTTGTCCCCCCCAAACCATTCTTAATTATGGAACAAATGTCATGCGCTAAATTTGTGGGGGCGTTCTGGGCTGGGGTAGGTGTTGATTTCTGAAAGCTAGAGAGGTGAGGAGGAGGAAAAAGGACATTGATGTCTGTCTCCATTCCTCAGCTTGCTTTCCTTTGTGTGGGCTTTGTTATCAGGCAGGTGCTGGAGTTGGTTGTAAAGATGGCTTTCTGTGGCTTCGAGTTTATTCCCACCAGTTTGGCATCTGAGGCAGAAAGAGAAAGCCTCTTTTCTATTAGTTCTAGCAGTTATCCTTTGATGGATTCTCATGGGCTGACTTCTGTGATATGCCTGTTGTTAGGAAAATGGGATGCTCCAATGGGCATCTTGGAGGGGCCAACCAGGAGTTGGGATCAGACCCAAGCAAACACGGACTTCTTTTTTTTTTTTTTTTTGTGTTGGAGTCTCTCTGTCGCCCAGACTGGAGTGCAGTGGCTGCTCCCGACCACTGCAGCCTCAACCTGCTGGGCTCCAGCGATCCTTCTGCCTCAGCCTTCCAAGTAGCTGGAACTACAGGTGCACGCTACCACACCCGGCTAGTTTTTTGATTTATTGGAGAGATGAGGGCTCACCAAGTTGCCCAGGTGGGTGTCGAACCCGCAGGCTCAGGCAATTCACTCACCTCGGTCTCCCAAAGCGCTGGGATTACAGGCTGAGCCACCGAGCCCGGCTCAAACACGGATTTCTTAAGAAAGGAAGGGGGTTGGTCGCTCACCACTATGGGTGTGCTGAACACCACTAAACTGGTTTCTTAAAGAGGCTTAAGATGACATATTTTGTGTTATGTGTATTTTACCACAATTAAACTTAAAAAAAAAAAGAAAGAAAGAAATGGGGTGGTTTTCTCAAAGGGGAATTGGGGAGTTGTTACCAGAAGGAGAAATGAATGTGGTTAGGAAAAACCAACCAATTTCCAGAGCAAATGGAGTCAGGTGCTGAGACCAAGCCACGTGTGTCTCGTCTCACTTTAATGCGTGAGTGATTTCAGATGTAACAGAGGGAATGAAGGAGGAAGTAGAGCCTTGTCATGGTTCTAACCCGCAAGGTGGGCATGGGGATTGAGGCTGACACCAGTGATGGGCTCAGTGTGGCCACAAAGCCCTGTGAGGTCACAGGGACTCCCCTCCTTCAACCCCACCTCGGTCAGGTGCTGTGCCATGTGTTCCAAGTCACTTTCTGCTGCCGTCCAAGAAAGATAAGAATTGGGAGGGGGTTTCTCCCCAGGAGATAGCACTTGAGGCTCTGGCTCTTCTCAGCCAGGACCTGAATGTCATAGGCAGCCCAGTACCTGCAGGGACTCATCTTGTGGTACATACATCGTGTTCTCTTAATTTCATGTTGCCCCATTTCAGATGGACGCTGACTCCCCCCTGAGCCTCTCTGCTGTCACTCTCTCCTCTCCTGGCCCAGCCCTGATCCCCTCAGGCCTCTCCTGCCTTTCAATGTCTCTTCTTGGTGGTCCCACTAGGTGTCAAGGCCGAGCTCTCTCCCTCAGCCTGCGGGGTCAGTGGTGAGCCTGGCCCAGGTCACCTCCTTCAACTTCAGGCAAGTGAATGGTCTCCTCTCACTGCCCAGCCTGGCACCCTGAGGCCTTTCCTTGGGACTCTTCCCGTGGCCATTCTCTTGTTCTAGGGTATTGGGTCTTTCATCAAGTCTTTAAACCGAAGCTTCTATTTGGCTTCTTATCTCCTAAATTCCTGTTTTTTTCTGGGCTCTCTGGTTCCTTTTGAAGACCTCTGACAGGTCTGCATCTTACCTCCTCCCCACGAGAGTCTGTGGCCCCGTGACACACTCAGGTGTGCGATTCAGAATATGAGGCACCACATGGCTCAGACACTGACCAGTCAGGAATGGACATTGTCATTAGAAGTAGCATCCGAGGGGCCTCTGCTGGATCACGTGTCACCTACTGGTTGCTGGATCATGGTGGGGGACCTAGGAGTACCAAGAGAGACCAGGCATCTGGGGTGGGAGCTCATGGGATTGCTGTTTACCAACAAATACATACCTGTGCACCCCTGGTGAACGCTCACTTGACACACACTGCTCCAGACAGATGTGCATCCAGCACCTGCTCCCTGGGTCTGAACTCAGTTCTGGTTGTGGCTTCACTGAATACAAGCTGCATGACTTGAGCAATCCACTTTGACCTCTTTGAGTCTTGGATTTCTTATCTGTAAGATGAAATAGTAAGCAGGGACTCAAACAGACATTTGTACACCAATTATCTTAGCAGCCCTATTTGCGATAGCCTAAAGGTGGACATAACCTAAATGTGTCTCAATGGATAAACAAATTGTGCTATATACATATGGTGGAATGTTACTCAGCATCAAAAAAGAAATAAATGCTGATGCATGCTATGACATGGATAAGCCATGATAATATTAGTTAAATCAGATAAGCTAGAGAGAAAAGGACAACTAGTACATGATTCCAATTATATTAATACTTACAATAGGAAAATTCATACAGAAAGAAAGAACGGTGGTTACCAGGGGCTGGAAAGAGGGGAGAGTGGGAAATTATTGTTTAATAGGTGTACAGTTTCATGTTACTGAATTGCACATTCAAAAAGGGTTGAAGTGGCAAATTTTATGTATATTTTAGTGTAAGAAAAATGGAAATAATAATGCCTACTACATAGAACTACTGCAAATATTAAATGTTGTAAATATTAAATGTCTGTAAGAAGCCTTTGCAACCTCAAGTGCTATTTAATTATTGACCAATAGCATTAAGTTATAATCCAGTTCTCTTGGCTTTATACAAAGATTGAATAAAAATCTTTTTTTGAGTTGGAGTCTCACTCTGTCGCCCAGGCTGGAAGGCAGTGGCACACTCCTGGCCCCTGCAGTCTCAACCTGGTGGGCTCCAGCGATCCTTCCGCCTCAGCCTTCCAAGTAGCTGGAACTACAGGCATGCGCTACCATGCCCGGCTAATTTTTTAATTTATTGTAGAGGTGAGGTTTCAAGTTGTCCAGGCTGGTTTCAAACCCACAGGCTCATACAGTCCTCTTACCTCAGCCTCCCAAGGTGCTGGGATTATAGGCATGAGCCACCATGCCTGGCCAAAAATCTTTTTTTTTTTTTTGAGTTGGAGTCTCACTCTGTTGCCCAGACTGGAGTGCAGTGGCTGCTCCCAGCCACCGCAGCCTCGACCTGCTGGACTCCGACGATTCTTCCGCCTCAGCCTTCCAAGCAGCTGGAACTACAGGCGTGCGCTACCACGCCCGGCTAATTTTTTGGTTTATTGTAGAGATGAGGTCTCACCAAGTTGCCCAGTCGGGTCTTGAACCTGCGGGCTCAGGCAATCCACTCACCTCAGCCTCCCAAAGCGCAGGATTACAGGCTGAGCCACCGAGCCCGGCTTCATTTTTATTTTTTAGGGAGGAGAATTTTGTAAAAAGTACATTACTCCTATTCCTCTGTGAAGTCAAATATATTCTAGAGGGAAAAAAATCAACTTAGAATAGCTTGCCAGTATTATTTGAGGGACTTTGAAAAGGATAAAATGACCTCCCTTACAATCTTGAAGCTACACCATAAAAATTTTGTTATTTTTTATCATTACATGTGTAAATACCCATTCAAGAACAGTGCATTAAAAAGGATATCAGTTATTCACAGTCACTGTGAGCTGCCTTCCTCCTAATTCTGGCTGAGAACACTAAAGCAGTGGTTATCAAACTTTTTTTTTTTTTTTTTTTTTTTGAGTTGGAGTCTCACTCCATCGCCCAGACTGGAGTGCAGTGGCCGCTCCCAGCCACCACAGCCTCGACCTGCTGGGCTCCAGCGATCCTTCCGCCTCAGCCTTCTGAGTAGCCAGAATTACAGGCATGTGCTATCATGCCCAGCTGATTTTTTGATTTATTGTAGAGATGAGGTCTCGCCAAGTTGCCCAGGCGGGTCTCGAACCCACAGGCTCAGGCAATCCACTCACCTCAGCCTCCCAAAGCACGGGATTATAGGCTGAGCCACCAAGCCCGGCTCAAACTTTTTTTTTTAAAACAACAGAAACATTTTTCCCCACATCTCAAGGTTCTTTTCAATTACATGGACCCAGAAGATTGAAAAAGTAGAAACTTTAAAAATTTTTTATTTTATTTTATTTTAATAGGAATTTCACTCTGTCGCCAGGTTGGAGTGCAGTGGCACGCGCATGGCCACCTCACCCTCGACCTACTGGGCTCAGGTGATCCTTCTGCCTCACCCTTCCAAGTAGCTAGAACCTCACATGTGCACAACCACGCCCGGCTAATTTTTTTGTTTTATTGTAGAGACGAGGTCTCGACAAATTGCCCAGGCTGGTCTTGAACCCCTGGTCTCAGGCAATCCTCTTGCCTCCACCTCCCAAAGTGTTGGGATTACAGGCGTGAGCCTCTGTGCCCAGCCTGTAGAAACTTTTATTTTTTTTAATCAGAGTCTCACTCTGTCGCCCAGGCTGGCATGCAGGAGCACACTCATGGCCACCTTAGGATCAACCTGCTGAGCTCCGGTGATCGTTCTGCCTCAGCCTTCCAAGTAGCAGGTACCACAAGTGCGTACTACCACACCCGGATAATTTTTGATTTATTGTAAAGACAGGGTCTCGCCAAGTTGCCCAGTCTGGTCTTGAACCCACGGGCTCAGGCAATCCACTTGCCTTGGCCTCCCAAAGTGCTGGGATTACAGGCTGAGCCACCAAGCCTGGCCTATAGCAACTGTTTTAAAAAAGTTAAATCACTTGATATATATTCTGAAGTATTTAGGGAAAGTGTATCATGGACTGCAATCTATTTTGAAATGTGTCAAAAAATAAGATGAATTGAGGCTGAATGCAGTGGTTTATACCTGTAATTCCAGCACTTTGGGAGATTGAGGCGGGAGGATTAATTTAGCCCAGGAATTAGAGACCAGCCTGGGTAACATAATGAGATCTTGTCTCTACAAAAAACAAAACAAAACAAATTAGCCAGGCATGGTGGCACACATCTGTAGTTCCAGCTATTCGGGAGGCTGAGGCAGAAGGATCACCTGAGACCAGGAGGTTGAGGCTGGGGTGAGCCATGATCATGCCACTGCACTCCAACCTGGGCAACAGAGTGAAAGCCCAACTAAAAAAAAAAGAAAAAGATCAATTGAATGATGGATAGAAGGTTTATGGAGGGATAGGTATATGATAAAACAAGTATAGTAAGATGTGAATAATAGGTGGTGGATACACCAATGATCATTCTCAAATTTCTTCAATTTTGCCATACTATGTAAATATTTTTTATAATAAAATGTTTTCATAATAAAAGTTAAATTACTAACAAAACCTAGTCATAAACATAAAAATCAAATAATAAAAAAATCAGAAAACGTCCATAGGAGCTATAACTACCTATAATATACCATTGTATTATATGGCTTATTGGATTATAACCCAACTGAAGTACTAAGCTGTGATGAGGAGGTAACATATCACCGGGACTTTCAGGATGAGTAGGAGTTTGGAAAGTGAAGAAGACCGGAGAAAGGGTCTTTCCCCACAAAGGAAACAGCATGTGAACATGTGTGATTTAGTCAAGAATAGCAATATCCCAGGGTGCCTGAGGTTTCCGGCATTGAGGTTGAGTTGATGCAAAAGTCTCAGACCTGGGTTTAAGTTGCAGCTTTAGCATTCTCTAGCTCTATGGCCTAAGCCTCTGTGAGCCTCAGTTTACCATGTGTAAAATGGGAATGATGACATAACTGCTAGGCTTGTGTGAGAAATATATGTCAAGCACCAGGTATAGCACTTAGTTCAAGTGAGCCCTCAGTAAACATGAGCAATTACTGTTAAGAGCCTGAAAGGTGGCTCAGCCTGTAATTCCAGCACTTTGGGAGGCCGAGGCGAGTGGATTGCCTGAACCCGCAGGTTCGAGACCAGCCCGGGAAACTTGGTAAGACCTCATCTCTATATAAATCAAAAATTAGCCGGGTGTGGTAGCACACACCTGTAGTTCCGGCTACTTGGAAGGCTGAGGCAGAAGGATCGATGGAGCCCAGCAGGTTGACGCTGGGGTGGCCAAGAGCCTGCCACTGCACTCCAGCCCAGTCTGGGTGACGGAGTGAGATTCCAACTAAAAAAAAAAAAAAAAAAAAAAAAAAAAAAGGCAACTTGCCCCGGGGGGAAAAAAAAAATTTAT
>CAUYQG010237450.1:0-13629 GCA_963574415.1 Tarsius wallacei | reverse complement strand
GACGCCATGAGGCACAGAACACCTTCCTCAGCCATTCGCCCTCCCAGCTACTGCTTCTGACTGGCAAATGACTGATGGGGACACCTACATGCCTCCACCACATTTGCCTCTCAGGACTCCCCTTCTCTGGAAGAGCCCCACATCCCTAGTTCTTGGCTTGCTTGTAATAAACATAATAAATAAGTGAATGTTAGGGCATGTTAGGGAATGGGAGTGCTTTTGGGGAAAAGAGACCAGGTCAAAGAGGATGTAGAGTGCCAGCAAGGGCGAGGGACATCTAAAATAGGGAAAGGATAAACCTTGTTGGGATGTGATATTTGCAGAAAACACGGAAGGAGAAGAGGGAGTTCATCATGCAGCTAGATGTCTAGGGAGGAACATGCCAACTATGCAAAGGTCCTGGGGCCGGGTGGCGCCTGGCTGAGGAGTTATGAGAAGCATGGCTGCATGGGAGGTGTAGGAGTGGGGGGTTGAGGTCAGAGCGAGAGTGGAGACCCAGTGTTTGGCTGGGCTGCATAGTTGGAGAGCCCTGGGAGGGTTCTGGGAGGAGTGAGTATCTGAGTCTTGTGTTAAAGGGATCCCTCCAGCTGCCGAGTTGGAAATGGACAGTCAGGGAGTAGAGACCAGGAGACCAGCTGGGAGGCTGCGGTGGTCACCCAAGGGAAAGGTGGCCCTGGCCAGGACGGTGGGGGCGTTCTGGGCATTTCCAGGCATAGCCTGTGGAGTTGCCTTCGGGCAGATTGGGAGATTAATGTGTGGGTTAGGTTCATTCTTGCTGCTGCAACAAATAGACCTGACGTTTCTGAGGCTGACCCTCAAGAGGTCACTTCTGGCTCCTGCAGCCCAGCGTGGATGCTTCTAGTGGCAGGTGGCTCCTTCTGGGTGAGCTGGGACTCGGCTCCCACTCTTCCCAGCTCCTCCATCCCAGAGGCCTGGAGTCTGGTGTGGCCCGAGAGGCTGAGGCTGCCACCCATGTCCATAAATGGCTCCCTGGTGGCCCCAGGCCCTTGTCGCTCACCCTGTACATGGATGGGGGATGGGAAGAGGGCCCTGGGCCGGTGGAAGCTGCCTGAGTATAGAGAGTACGTAAGCCACGAGGTTGGGGAGCACACCAGGTGGGGGTATGTGGGTGGGGCAAAGGTCCCCGGGGTCCCCCCAGAAGCATTTGGGAAGACGAGCGTACTCTCGAGGAAGATGAGGTTCATGCAGGAGACAAGAGGAGAGCCAGGCCTGGAGAAGGCCTGGAGGTGATGGCAGAGAATCCACCACTGGATACTTCAGGGCGTGTGGGCCCAGGTGGCCACAGGACAGGCCCAGTGCAGATTGGGGAAGGGGGCCCTTCAGGGGTCTGGGTCCAACCAGCACTGTGCTGAAAGGAGGCAGGCCCAGGCCCGGAGGGTGGGGCCACTCCCTGAGGGTGCCCACAGCAAGGGGGGCATGGTGAGGGGCTGGGCGGGTGGGCAGCCCTCCCCCCCCCACTTTCCTCCGATTCCCTCCCACACCCATCTATCCCCAGCCGTTACCCATGAACCCATGGTTCTGCCCCACCCCAGTTCACACCAGCACCCCCCACAGACACACAGGGCTGCGCCATTCATTTAATGCTGTTTTTCTTCCAGTTCCTGGCACGAGCTGCATCCACCCCACAGCCTCCTTCTTGTACAAGCCCCAGCGATGCTTGTTCAGACACACACGTGCCCCGAGTTGCCCTGCGGGAGCCCCTCAGCTGGGCCAGCGCTGGTCGCCGTGCTACTTCTTCTTTGGAATTTTCTCCTTTTTGATCAATTCAGAAAATTCTAGGGCAGGAGACCAACTTCTAGTAAATACCCCTGTGCTGTGGCCCCCGCAAGGACTGCAGCCCCTTCGGCTCCCAGAGAAGGTAGAGCAGGTGTGCCTCTTTCAGGGGGGAGTACCCCAGAGTCCGGGTCCTGCCCCCCGAACTCATGCGTGGGGAGCGGGAAGGCCCAGAGGCTATGTTGCCCGAGGGCCCCACGCTGGTGTTGTTTGCCCTGAGCCCAGCCTGCTTGGCAGACCTGAGTTGGCCCCATCTGGGGGCTTACGAAGGTCTGGATCTCTGTGGAGACCCTCAGAAATCCCACCCGGTCCTTCTGAGCGGGTACTCACTCCTGAGATCATCTCACTTTTCTCAGTGGGGAAACCGAGGCACAGAGCGGCCTGAGTCCTGGGCAAACCCTTGAGCCTGGCAGTCCCTCTGCCGAGACTTATGCCCCACCCCCACACTAGCTGGGTTTGCTAGTGTTTGTAGGCCTAGGGTGTGGAGACAGGGCCCAGGTGGATGGGTAGGGGGTGTCTCCCTCTGCCCTCCAGGGCTTGGCCAGCACTGGGGAGACCTCAGGGCAACTGTGGAGAGCCTCGGGGAAGGCTCGTGCCATCCTGCTGATAGCGGCCCCCATGGCGCACCCACCCACACTGGTTCTGCCCCAGGTGACCTTCTCCAGAGCCCACCCAGGCTGTCTTTCCTCACTAAGAAAGCTGCAGTGATGCCCTGGGGCCAGTGACACCTCCCCCAGCATCTCTGAAACTCCATTTCCTCCTCTGTGAGATGGGGTGATCGTACCCACTGTGGGTGGCTGTAAGAGTTGAGAGACCAGTGAGCCTGGCCACTGGGGAGCTTGCTTGGCACCCAACGGCCTGTGACTGTGGGGCAGGGGCCACGGCCAGAGGGGGGTTCCTGGCGTGGGCCAGGAAGGTCCTGAGGGATCCCCCCATCTGTGCTGCTCCCACCTTCGTAGTCAATCCTCCCGTCCCCGTCGGTGTCGGCCGCCTGGATCATAGCCTCAGCCTCTTCGTCTGTCAGCGGGGCGGCGGGCCCACTGCTGGGGATGGTGGACAGGATGTACCTGGGACCAAGGGTGGGCTCGAATCAGGGCTGAAGGTTTCTGGCCAGTGCCTCTTGGTTTATGAGGTGTTCACTGTCCACTTTACAGGTAGGGAAACAGGCCCCGGAGAGGTGCCTCCGGCCTCGAACTTGGGCCTCTAGGCCTGAGTCTAGTGCTGCCCCTGTGACCCTAACCCTGGTTCTAGCCTGGCCCCCTGTCCACAAGGCAAGCAAGGGGCCGGGTGGGGGAAGGCCAGGTCTGCCAGGTGTCTTTGGGGGCCCAGGTCACTCACACACTCCCCACCCCCAGCCACCGGCCATTACTTGATCTCGTTCCACTCGATGAAGCCGCTCTTGTCCTTGTCTAGGGTCTGGAAGGCCTGGTGGATGACGCTCTCCAGCTGCCCAGAGGTCTGGAATTTCCGCATGTACTCGAAGAACTTGAGATAGTTGAAGGACCCTGGGGCCCACCAGGCTCAGGTCACTGAGGGGCTGACCTCGTGTGGCCGGGCCTCCTGGTGGGTGGTGCTGGGCTTGGGTCCAGGGGAAGACCCTGCCTTGGGATAGGGAGTGCCAGGTCCTATACCCTCCTCCCCACCCGCTGCATGTCCTGGACCCATGAGCCCCAGGAAGGGGGTGAGGTCCCCAGAGAAGCTCATGTGCCCACAGCTGGTTGGGGCCTGGGACACAGGGCGCCATGCCAGTTAGGGTGGGCTGTACCGTGGTGTCTCATGTCCGTGGGTAGCAGCTCAATGTCCTTGTCTGACAGGGACGTGCCCATGGCCAGGGCCATCTTCTTCATCTGGGAGGAGAAGTCCTCGTCCATCCTGGCCCTGGGGAAGACAGGATGCCGGCTTGTGGGTGCACACACGGGTCAGGGGCTGCTAAGACCAGAACCAACCCAGCCCCTGTGTGGTGCCAGCCTCTGCTTGTAGAGGCTCAAGCATCACCATCCCCACCCCCTTACAAAGCCTCAGTGTTGTGCTGGGGCTACTGAGGTAAGCTGGGGTTCCAGCTGGGTGGGCGGGGGTCTGGGCACAGGCTGAGGGGCCAGCAGGTGGAGGAGGCCAGGCCATCCTGTGCCCCTCACAGCAGCGTCTTGTGACCTGCGGGCTCTCGGGTTGCCGTCCCCAGGGGGGGTTGGGTTCTGGGGCTCACAGCACAGCAGCTATTTCAGAGTGCGAGGGCTGCGGGGGCCAGCGGGCATCCCAGGCTCCTTGGCCCTTTTGAAAGTTCATGGGGCGGTGGAGCCTTCTGGAACATGCTCTTGCTGCAGGGAGGGGCAGCCTGTGGACCTGAATGGGGTGGTCAGTGACTGGGGTATTTCTGCTCTCCTCTGGATAAAGAAGCCCCAGGTCAAAGGCTGCAACCAAACCCTGGCACTGGAGGAAAAGGGAGCGCCAGGTACAGCCCCAGACCAGGTTGTGCTCCAACACCAGGGCAGCCTCCAGCTGCCATGTGATGTGGGGAGATCCCTGTCTTCTCATAGGCTCGAGTGAGGAGCCAGGAGAGAAGGAGATGGTGGGAATGGGCTTTGCACCCTGGGGTGGGCCTAGAGCTGGGTCCCCTGTAGTCCCCCCAGTGGCTGACTCTGCCAACTAGTGGCATGGCTGTCAGCAAGAATGTGGGACAGGCTGGGCCTTAGAGGCCCACAGGACAGGACCCAGCACCCTACATCCTAGGCTGGGATAACTGAGATTCCCCCCACTCTGGCATCTCAGAGCTTATTCTGGAAGAGGGGACACCCACCTACCACGCGGGGCCTTGCCAGGGACAAATGTCACCCACTTTACAGAGTAGGAGCTGGGCCAAATCCAGGCCAGGCCTGGCTGAGCAGGGAATCGATGTCTGTCTGCAGAGAGCCAGGAGCACCCCTGGCCTGGGCCCAACCCCCCACCCCACATTGCTCTCTGGAGTACCCCCCACAAAGGCAGGGAGCCCGAGATCAGAGCTGGAGACAGGGTGGAGAGGTAGGTCTGAAGCTTCGTGCTGTTTATTTATAGCTTCTGCATCTCAGGCCCCAGATGGAGTTTCACGAGGTCCCCAGAGTGAGGCCATGATGTCCAGGCTTGGGGGAGGCTTCAGGCCCGGCAGGCCCTGCCTAAACCCCAAGTGCTGCCCTCAGTGCCTGGCAAGGCCCTGCCCCCCTTCTCCCCAAAGTTTCCCTCCGCTCCCCCTCCCACCTCAGGCCGGGTTAAGGCTCCTCCAGACACTGCATATCTCAGCATTGCTGTGTCCTGGAGGCCCCAGACTGCTCCAGACCACCTGCATGGTCCCCCCTTGGGGGGGTGGTTTGCCTACACATCTAGTATTTGCCAACCAACCAATGATGAGTCCAGATGCTGAGATAAGAAAAAGGCCTTGTGGGCAGGAAGAGGTTGTGGAGGCAGTGGGGTCCTGCAGTGGATTGGGTGCGGGGGCTAGAGGCGGCCCCATGTGCCTGTGGGAGTCCAGCATCCCGAGGGTCTAGCCAGCCCTAACACCATTCCTTTCCCCCCCGGCAGGGCCTGGGCCCCGAGAGCAGTGAGCAGGCCTAGCCTCCATGCCGAGGAACCAGCACAGGCATGCACATGTGTGCACCCTGCAGGGCCAGGCACACACAACTGCCTACGGATCGGGGTTCCCTTGGGGCTGACAGGGGTGCTGCTGGCCAGGGGGGCACCCCCTCCTCCCTTTCCTCCTCCTTTTCCTACCTCCCTTGGGCCTCCCCAGGTCCCCAGACCCACCCTCCACTTCGTCCTGTGGATGAAGACAGGCCCCAAGCTCCCACCATCCAGCTCCACCACCCTGGTCTGCCCTGGGCCCATGCCTACCCTTCTGGACAGGGCTCACCTCTGCCTGACTTCCCTCGAGGGCTTGGAGGCAGGTCGGACTGGGGTGCTAGAGGCCGAGGGGGCTCCAGCTTTTATACCTGCAGCCGCCCAGCCTGTTTACATCTTGGAGCTGCAGCTGTCCCCGCCCCTCCTGGCACTCCAGCCTGGCACTGGCCGCTCCCAGGGGCTTGCTGGCACTTGGTTTGTCCAGACTGGGCAGACTGGCCATCTGCAGCACCTGGCCTCCTCCAGCCTGGGTGGGGTTAGGGAGGAGCAGAGGCCGCTAGCAGACTGACAGGAGCTGGGAGCTCAAGGTCAGGGACCCAGGCCTCCAGCCTCCAGCAGTGACTGTGCTGAGTGGGAGGAGCTGTGTGCCCTTGGGGGTGCAGGGAGATGGAGGCGGGGTACATGAGCAGGGTTTGGAGGAGCCCAGCCAGGTTTGGGGGTCTGGACCATGGGAGGCACGTGACACAGCAAATCGGCAGGCTGGCAGGTGGCAGAGGGGAGGCTCTAGGTTCATACGGGACACAGCTTTTCCAAGCCACATTCTCCTTCTAGATCAAGGAGCGTCCCCTAGTGGGGAGTGGGAGGGCTGGGGTGGTCCCTGGCTGGCTCTGAACACCAGGCACATCATCTCCTTCTGCCCAGGGAGGGTGGTGCCAACAGCCCAGCCCAGCTCCTGCGTGGTGGTCACACTGGGGACAGAAGGCCTGTGAGTGAGGCTTGGGATGGGCATGGAGGGGGAGGGGCATGACTTTCTCTTGGCCATGTTGGTGGTGTGTGGATGTTGTCCCCACTAATGAAGGTGATAGTCATTCTCATACGTGACAGATGACGAACGTGATAGGCAGCGTCATCTGCCATTGGGTGGGCCCAGCCCCTGCCAGGCCTGAGAGGGTCTCAAGTAACCCCCAGCATGGCCCCATCATCCTCCTTACTCAAGAGACTCCCAGAAGGCGAGAAGACAAACCCAGTTCTGTTTGTCCTGGAGGAAGCTGCTCAGCCTGTCCTAGCCAGGCATAGGTGGGACAGGGGCCACCTAAAGCCTCAGGTCAGACACCAGAGAGATGCCCAGCCCTGGACAGGCAGGGGATGCCAGTTCACTTTTGCAAAGAGCCAAGACGTCCTGAGTTCCAGCAGCGACTGGGGGCCAGTAATGTTCTTGCCCAACTTTGGGCTTTAAATGCTTGTCATTGTTTTCATTAGGATGCTGGAAATATTCCCAGTAATAGCTTTCTGGATGAGATGAAGACATCATGTTTACTGTAGAATACTTGGGAAATGCAAAGAACACAAAGGCGACAGAATCACCTGTGGAATGAATTTTTGATGACGGGGAATGTCTGGACTTCATGGGTGTTTTTCCATCATTTTCTTCTTAGAGATTTTCTTCTTGCCTACTTGCCTTTTTTTTAATCATGGTGAAATGCACGTAACATAAAATTTACGATTCTAACCAAAGTGCATAGTTCAGTGGCAGTAAGCAAACACATTCACATTGTTGTGTAGCCATCACCACCATCCATCTCCTAGAACGTTCTCATCTTTCCAAGCTGAAACTCTGACCCCATTAAACAGCAGCTCCCCAGTCTGCTTCCCCCAGCCCCTGGCGGTCTCCATTCCACTTTCTGTCTCTATGAATCTGGCTACTCTAGGGTCCTCATATAAGTGGAATCATACAGTATTTGGCCTTTTGTGTCTAGCTTATTTTACTTAGCATGATGTTTTCGGGGTCCATGCATGCTGTAGCATGTGTCACAATTTTTTTCCTTTTTAAGACTGAATAATATTCTACTGCATGGATGGACCACACTGTGTTTATCTGTTGATCTGCTGATGGACATTTGGGTTTTTTTCTACCTTTTGTTGATTGTGAATAATGCTGCTGTGAACATGGGTGTACAAATATCTCCTCAAGACCCTCTTTTAATTCTTTTGACTGTAAGTCTAGAAGCCTAATTACTGGATCATAGGGTAATTTTGATTTGATTTTTTTTAGGAACTGACAAACTTTTTTCTACAGCAGCAACAGCATTTTCCATTCCTATTAACAGTGCATGAGGGTTCTGATTCCTCCATATCTTCATCCATGTTTGTTATTTTTGTTTTTGTTGTTGAGTTGGGGGTCTCACTCTGTCACCCAGGCTGGAGGCCAGTGGCTCAATCATGGCTCATTGCAGCCTGGATTTCCTGGGCTCAGGTGATCCTTCTGCCTCAGTCTCCCAAGTAGCTGGAACTACAGGTGTGTGCCACAATGTCCAGCTCATTTTTTTGTTTGTTTGTTTTTTTTGAGTTGGAGTCTCACTCTGTCACCCAGACTGGAGTGCAGTGGCATGCTCCCAGCCACTGCAGCCTCGACCTGCTGGGCTCCAGCGATCCTTCCACCTCAGCCTTCCAAGTAGCTGGAACTACAGGTGCGTGCTACCACACCTGGATAATTTTTTGATTTATTGTAGAGATGAGGTCTCGCCAAGTTGCCCAGGCGGGTCTCGAACCTGCTGGCTCAGGCAATCCACTCACCTCAGCCTCCCAAAGCACGGGATTATAGGCTGAGCCACCGAGCCCAGCTAAGCTTGTTTTTTTAATTTTTATTTTTTGGCCAGATGAGTTCTCTCTATGTTGCCCAGGATGGTCTCAAACTCCTGGGCTCAAGTGATTTTCCTGCCTTGGCTTCCCAAAGTGCTGGGATCATAGGAATGAACTACTGTGCCTGACCTGTCTTGTTTTTTGTTTGTTTTTAATAGTAGCCATTATAATGGGTATGGGGTGGTACTTCACTGTGGTTTTGATTTTGATTTGCATTTCTCTAATATTCAGTGATGTTGAGTATCTTTTCATGTGCTTATTGGCTATTTGTGTATCTTTTTTGGAGAAATGTCTTTTCAAGTCCTCGACCCAATTTTGAATTGGAATGTTTGCTTATTTGTTGTTAAGTTTTAATAGCTCTGTATACATTCTCTCTTGTATTCTAGATATTAATCCCTTATCAGCTATATTATTTGTAAATATTTTCTACCATTCTTTGGGTTGTCTTTTTAGTTTTTTGGGGTTTTTTTTGTTTTTTTTTTTTAGTCAGAGTCTCACTCTGTCGCCCAGGCTGGAGTGCAGTGGCACGCTCACAACCACTGCAGCTTCAACCTGCTGGGCTCAGGAGATCCTTCCACCTCACCCTTCCAAGTAGCTGAAACTACAGGTACATGCCACCAGAGATGAGGTCATGTTGCTCAGGCTGGTCTCGAACCCCTGAGCTCAGGCAATCCTCTCACCTCCACCTCCCAAAGTGCTGGGATCACAGGTGTGAGCCACCACGCCCGGCTGATATTTTTTTCTGACGCACACAATTTTTAAATGTTCATTGTTGTCTGTTTGTTATTTTGTCACCTGTGCCTTTGGTGTCATATCTAAGAAATTACTGTCAATCCAACGTCATGAAGCTTTTGCCCTTTGTTTTCTTCTAAGAGTTTTATAGTTTCAGGTCTTACACTTGATCTAAGGTCTTGCACTTGATCCATTTTGAGTTGCTTTTTTGTGTATGATGTTAGGTAAGGGTTCACCTTCATTCTGTTGCATGTGAATATTCAGTTTTCCCAGCACCATTTGTTCAAAGACTCTCTTTTCCCTGTTAAATGGTCTTGGCACCCTTGTCAAAAATCATTTGAGCATCTATGTATGGGTTTATTTCTGGGCTCTCTAGTTTATTCCACTGGTCTATCTGTCTATCTTTATATGAGTACCACACTGCTTTGATTACTGTAGCTTTGTAGTAAGTTTTGAAATCTGGAAGTGTGAGTCCTCCAGCTTTGTTCTTCTTTTTCAAGATGGCTATTCCAGATCTCTTGAGATTCCATAGGAATTTTAGGATGGTTTTTCTATTTCCACAAAAGTCATTGGGATTTAGATGAGGATTATGTTGACTTTGTAGATCACTTTGAATAGTACTGAAATCTGAACAAGATTCAGTCTTGCAATCCATGAACATGGGATGCATTTGCATTTATTTACGACTTCCTCAATTTATTTCAGCAATGTTTTATAGTTTTCATTATATAAGGCTTTTACCTCCTTGATCAATTCCTAACTATTTTATTCTTTTTGATGCTACTAGAAATTGAATTACTTGTAATTTTCAGATTGTCCATTGTTGGTGTATAAAAATGCAACTGACATTTGTGTGTTGACTTCGTATCCTGCTAAATTAACTTATTAACTCTAGCAAATTTTTTGTGGAGTCTAAGATTTTCTACATATAAGATTGTATCATCAGTGAACAGAAATAATTTTACTTCTTCCTTTCCAATTTGGATGCCTTTTATTTATTTTTTCTTGCCTAATTGCTCTGGCTAGAACATCCAGTGCCATGTTGAATAGGAGTGGTAAGAGTGGGTGTTCAGCTGGGCTCGGTGGCTCAGCCTGTAATCCTGCACCTTGGGAGGCTGAGGTGAGTGGATTGCCTGAGCCCGCGGGTTCAAGACTCGCCTGGGCAACTTGGCGAGACCTCATCTCTACAATAAATCAAAAACTAGCCGGGCGTGGTAGTGTGCACCTGTAGTTCCAGCAACTTGGAAGGCTGAGGCAGAAGGATTGCCGGAGCCCAGCAGGTCCCGGCCACCGCACTCCAGTCTGGGTGACAGAGTGAGACTCCAACTCAAAAAAAGAGTGGGTGTTCTTGCTTTGTTCCTGATCTTAGAAGAAAAATTTTCAGTCTTTCACCATTGAGTATGATGTTTGCTATGGGTTTTTCAGATTTTTTTCTCTGTTGAGGCAGTTTCCTTCTATTTGTAGTTTGTTGGGTGTTTTTGATTATGAAAGAGTGCTGAATTTTGTCAGATGCTCTTTCTGCATCAGTTGAGATGATCATGTAGTTTTTGTTCTTCATCCTGTTAATGTGGTATATCACACTGATTGACTTTAGTAATTGACCCATCCTTGCATCCCAGGAATAAAACCAACTTTGTTGTGGTTTATAATCCTTTTAACATGCTGCTGAATTTGGTTTGCTAGCATTTAGTTGAGGATTTTTGCATCTCTGTCCATAAGGGATATTGGCCTGAGGTTTTCTTTCCTTGTAGTGTCTTTGGCTTTGGCATCAGGGTAATGCTGGCCTCATAGAGTGAGTGAGGTTCAATTTTCTTGAAAAGTTTGAGAGGGATTGGTGTTAGTTCTTCTGTAAATGTTTGGTAGAATTCACTAATGAAGTCATCAGGTCTTGGGCTTTTCTTTTTGGGAAGATTTTTATTACTGATTCAATCTCCTTACTAGTTATAGGTCTATTCAGATTTTCTATTTCTTTATGACTTAGTCTTGGCAGGTTTTATGTTTCTTGGAAATTGTCCAATTCTCAGTGCTTTTCTGTAGAGTAAGGTGTGATAGAGGAGGAAGCAACAGGTCTGGAGCCTCCAGGACTGGCTTTCCAGCTGCGAGCTTGGGCAAGCCACATTGCTGGGCCTCTCATGGAGCATCATCTGTAGCACAAGGTTCCACCCTGCCTGCTGCCTCATGAGGGCTGGAGGGTTGTGTATGTGTGATGGCCCATGGAGATGAGCTGGGCCTGGCTGGGTCTTCTGGTGAATGCGGGCTGGCCAGGGTGTTCGAGCAGCCAGGCCTGAGTAACTGTCTTTGTCCCTGGGTCACTGCAGGGGACCAGGGAGCCATGCCAGGGCCCAGCCCATGGAGCCCCTGAAATAGAGGCCTGGGAAGGAGAGAGAGAGGTCTCTGTCAGGCAGATGGCTCCTGTGGGCACCTCTCTCCCTGGCTGGCCTCCTCTCTGGGCAGGACCTTCGCAAGGCTGTCACCAGAATGAGACCAGAGCAGGGACATATCACCCAAGAGTTCCTCTGGCCATGGCCTATTTGGAAGGAGACATCACATTGTCCATTTGTTTTCTAGGCCTAAGACTTTCAGCGTTTGTATTTCACAAATAATACTGTGCCCCAATAATGACAGTGAAAAAAAAGTCCCATGCAACCTATTCTCAGCCCCCCTACCCCAAATCACCAGCTTTCCATTGTGCAGATTTTTGTCTCTTGGTGATTTTTTTTTTGAGATGGAGATTCACTCTGTCACCCAGGCTGGAGTGCAATGCTGGTAAGACTTTGAGATCTGCTTTCTCAGTGTCATATTTTATCATGTCACCCTAGCTCTGCATGGTTACGAGGTAAGATGGCTCCATGTTGTACCTATAAGCTGAGGATGTTCCGGCAACTTCGTTGACCAGTCATCGGCTACTGGACCTCGAGAAGGTTCCAGTGTTTTTTGTGACTAGAGACAATGTTGCCATATGCATCTTTGTCCAAGAAGCCCCTCTCTTTTCTTAGCTATGTTCCCAAGAGTGGGATGACCGGGTCAAACAGTGGAAGAGTCCATGATCCTGCCAACTTCTCCACAAAGGTCTACTTAAAGCTTTCCAACCATGCCTGGCTGTCCTAGGTGCCAGTTCCCTGCATATCCACACTTACACTGCAGTCCTGTCCCCAACAAGCAGCCCTGACCTCAGTGCATGGACAGATAAACACGCCGTGGTCCAGCCATACAATGGAACATTCTTCAGCCATAAAAAGGAATGAAGTTTTGACACATGCTACAGCATGGATGAGCCTTGGAAACATTGTGCTGAGTGCAAGAAGCCAGACAGACTTCTTTCGTGTTGTAAGATTCCATTTTTATGAAATATCCAGAATTAGCAAATCCATGGGGATAGAAAGCAGACGGGTGGTTGCCAGGGATGCAGGGAGGGAATGGGTAGGGGGCTTCCTTTGGGGATGATGAAAATGTTCTGGAATTAGGTAGAGCTGATGGCCGTACAACATCGTGAATGTCTGAAATGCTACTGAATTGTTCACTTTGAGATAGTTAATTTTATCTTATGTGAATTTCACCTCAATAAAAAAAGGAAATATGTGGAGTGGGAAGTGCTTTTAATAAAACAAAGCCCAAAGAAACAAGCAGCTCCAGGAAGCGTCTGCAGCGTGAGCAGCCCGAGCTGAGCCCAGCCCTCACTTGCCCCCTGAGATGGAGGAGGCCCTGTCCATGCCCACCCTGCCTGGGCCTCGAGGGAGTGGAGGGCTTGGCCTAAGCGCTCTGTGTGGGTAAGCAGCAGGTGAGTGGGCACAGCATTCTCCAAAGCTCCTGGAACCAGCACTTGCCCCATGCTGACAGATGGCCTGTCCCCTGGGCAAACCCCTCGCCCCCAGCCCCGGCCCGGCTTCATTTCTGTTTAGAGCCACTCCTCCTGGACCCCAGCCTTGGTCCGAGCTCCTGGCCCCAGGCTGAGGTATTCTGGAAGGGTCACAGGGACCACGTCACAGCCCTGGGGAACACTGTTACACCCCTTGTCCCTGCACATGACAGGCACTGCCCCCTGGGGGAGGCTCAGGTCTCATTGGCCCTCTCAAGGTTGGCACTGTCCACTCTTCTGCCTGGAATAACTGTGGTGATAGGGAGGTCAGAGCTAGCCCCTCCCACTGCACTCTGGGAGAGCTCCCAGCTCTGTTACCTCCTGTGTGCCTGGGGTTCCCCAGGGGCTGGGGTGGGAGGGATTCAAGCTGCTAAGAGGGTCAGGCTGGTGGAGGAAGATGTGGTGGGGGTGGGGGAAATCCAGCGATGCCCACTGTGGTTCTCGGGATATGGATTTGGTGCTGAATCCGGTAACCTCCCATGCAGAAATACTAATGTGACTTATTGGATTAAAACATTTATAGAGCCGGGCTCGGTGGTTCAGCCTGTAATCCCGCGCCTTTGGGAGGCTGAAGTGAGTGGATTGCCTGAGCCCACAGGTTCGAGACCCGCCTGGGCAAGCAAGACCTCATCTCTACAATAAATCAAAAAATCAGCCGGGCATGGTAGCACGCACCTGTAGTTCCAGCTACTTGGAAGGCTGAGGCAGAAGGATCGCCGGAGCCCAGCAGGTCGAGGCTGCGGTGGCCGGGAGCGGCCACTGCACTCCAGTCTGGGCGACAGAGTGAGACTCCAACTCAAAAA
>CAUYQG010237449.1:0-12009 GCA_963574415.1 Tarsius wallacei | reverse complement strand
TTTGTTTGTTTGTTTTTGAGTCGGAGTCTCACTCTGTCACCCAGACTGGAGTGCAGTGGCCGCTCCTGGCCACCGCAGCCTCAACCTGCTGGGCTCCGGCGATCCTTCTGCCTCAGCCTTCCAAGTAGCTGGAACTACAGGTGCGCGCTACCAAGCGCAGCTAATTTTTTGATTTATTGTAGAGATGAGGTCTCGCCAAGTTGCCCAGGTGGGTCTCGAACCCGCGGGCTCAGGCAATCCACTCACCTCAGCCTCCCAAGGCGCGGGATTACAGGCTGAGCCACCGAGCCCGGCTTGTTAAGTTTTTAATTTTAGAGACAGGGTCTCATTCTGTTGCCCAGGCTCGAGTGCAGTGGTGCCATCAGAGCACTGCAGCCTCCAATTCCTGGGCTCAAGAGAGCCTCTTGCCTCAGCCTTCCAGCTAACTAGAGCTATAGGTGCACCACCATGCCCAACTAATTTTCTTATTTTCTGCAGATAGGCTCTTCCTTTGTTTGTCCAGGCTGGTCTTGAACTTCTGGCCTCAAGTGATCCTCCTGCCTCGACCTCCCAAAGTGCCAGGAATAAGGTGTGAGCCACCACACCAGCCCATTCTGTTTTGTTGTTGTTGGCAACAGTTTCTCTAGCTCCTTCTAGCTCTCACACACCCCATCTTCCAATTCCTTAATCTCACAGAGCTGAGAAGATGGGGCTTTCTTTCTTTTTCTCTTTGGCTCTGTACGTGTTCCTGACCAGAAGATGCTAGACATTGTGGTTGACGTTGACCTTATATGTGAGAACTCTCTCCTGGGTTACCTGCCAGGAGTAAAATTCAATAAATGTAAGAAGTGCTGAACCCCAGAGAGGTGAGAGAAACTGTTGGCTCAGGTGGGAAGCCTGACTCCTACTTCATTTCTGCTGTGGGGACCACACAGTGGTTAGGACTGAGTTCTTCCTATAATAGTTGCTCATTTCATTCGGTACCCCTTAAGTTATTATTTTCCTAAAGATAAGAGTTTCATTCTTTTTTTTTTTTTTTTTTTTTGAGTTGGATTCTCACTCCGTTGCCCAGGCTGGAATGCAGTGACACACTCATGGCCACCCCAGCGTCGACCTGCTGGGCTCCGGCAATCCTTCCACCTCAGCCTTCCAAGTAACTGAAACTACAGGTGCACGCTACCATGTCCGGCTTATTTTTTTAATAGCAGCATTGTGTTCTCTCTCTTGCTTGTACAAACAATGTAGTAATTGAACATCATTGCACATATATCCTTGAATCTGTGAACATATGTCTTTTTTTTTCTTTTTTTTGTGTCAAGAGTCTCACTCTGTTGCCCAGGCTGGAATGCAGTGACACACTCATGGTCACCTCAGTGTCTACCCACTGGGCTCAGGCGATCCTTCCGCCTTAGCCCTCCTTTCGCCTCAGCCCTCTAAGTAGCCAGAACTACAGGCTTGCATTACCACACCTGGCTAATTTTTGATGCATTGTAGAGACAGGTCTCTCCAAGTTGCCCAGGCTGGTCTAGAACCCTTGGGCTCAGGCAATCCTCTCCCCTCGGCCTCCCAAATTGCTGGGTTTATAGACCTGAGCCACTGCGCATGGCCAAAAATATAGAGAATATTTTAAAAAGTGAAACTTGTAGTTCAAATAGTATGTACCTTTTAAAATTTGATAGATTCTGCCAAATTATCTTCAATGGGACTTAAAAATTTTGACCTATTATTAAATCTTTTCATAGAAAGCTTAAGATAGCAACATAATTCTTGCCCCTGGTAATATTTATAATCTTTTGAGAAAATGAACAGGATGGCTAAAAATGTTGAAGTAGGCCAGGTGTGGTGGTTCAAGCTTGTAATCCCAGCACTTTGGGAGACCGAGGCGAGAGGATTGCCTGAGTGCAGGGGTTCGAGACCAGCCTGGGCAACTTGATGAGACCATATCTCTACAATAAATAAAAAAATAAATAAGCCGGACATGGTAGCGTGCACCTGTAGTTTCAGTTACTTGGAAGGCTGAGGTGGAAGAATCGCCTGAGCCCAGCAGATCGAGGCTGTGGTGGCCATGAGCGTGCCAGTGCATTCCAGCCTGGGCAACAGAGACTCCAACTGAAAAAAAAAAAGTTGAAATACAGTGTTTAAAATATTCAACTCATTTTAAGATAATAAATGCTAATTACTGATGGGTTTAACCCATTACAGCAGATAGAACTAGTAATTTTGAGATTTATGTAGGACTTTCACCAATAATGCTTTAAATAGCTAATGGGTATTGTATTAAATTTTCTGGTTCACCTTGTAAAATATCTCATTGCATATGTATGTCAGCTCATTCAGTTGTTATTCATTTGAAGTAGGTTACTATCTTGCTCCAAAGGGTTTTCTGCTTTGATTTGTCTTACCAATCTTTGGTGTTCTTTTGGAGACTCAGGTTGTGAAGAGCTATTATTATCCTTCTAATCTACGAGGAAAGAGTGAGAGACTGCTGTCTGCAGTTGCATGTTATGCTTATAGCTATTTGTGGGAAGAGTGAAAATGAAAGGCTAGCATACAATCATTGTGAGTAAAAATATTTTTATTTTTAGATTTCTGGATATACTCCAGGATTCTGAGTGGGTGTATGTGGGAGTCTGTGGGGTGGGGCCAGGCTAGAGGGGTTTCTGTCTCAGAATGTTTGTAACTATTGAGATCAATGCTTTTCTTGTGGAGAAAAATGATTCTGGCATTTTTAGGTGTTCTTTTTATTGTTTTTTGACCTAGTTGACCAAGTTTTGTAGTGTGAATAGTAGTGAATTGATGGAGAAACTAAGTTGTTAATAAATAACTAGTTTGGGATGAACCAGATTTCTGGTAATATTCTTGTTAGAATTAGGTTTTAGGAAACTTCTCTAAACATAAATTCTGCTGGACATGGTGGCTCGTGCTTGTAATCCCAGCACTTTGGGAGGCAGGGGCCAGAGGATTGCCTGAGCCCAGTGGTTCGAGACCAGCCTGGGTAACTTGGTGAGACCTTGTCTCTACAATAAGAAAAAAAAAAAATTAGCCAGGCATGGTGGTGCATACCTGTGGTCCCAGCTACTTGGGAGCCTGAGGCTGAAGAAATACCTGAGCCCAGCAGGTTGAGGCTGCAGTAGCTGAAAGCATGCCACTGCATTCCAACCTGGTGACAGAGTGAGACTCCGACTCAAAAAACAAACGAAAAACATAAATCCTGGCAAACTTGCAGAGATAGATAGATAGATAGATAGATAGATAGATAGATAGATAGATAGATTAGATAGATAGATTTACTTATTTATTTCTGAGTTGATGTCTCTGTTGTCCAGGCTGGAGGGCAGTGACATGCTTGAACTTCTGGTCTCATGCAGTCCTCCTGCCTCAGTCTCCTGAGTAGCTGGACTACAAGTGCACGCCACTATGCCCGGCTAATTTTTTCAGTCTTGGCATGGATTCAAATGCTGTTCAGATATTTTTAAAAAACTCAAATATAGGGTACAAAAATTCATCTGAAGTATTTGGTAGATCTCTTGCTATAATACTAATTTGACAGAGCATTTAATGGAGATTTTTTTCAATATTGAGAGCCATTTTGTACCCACAGGCTTGATATTTTCTGTTTGTGATTGCTCTGGTTATGGGGATTTTTAATTTTTTCCTTAGGAGATGAGTGGCATCAATCTGCTATTGTTGAGCTTATGCCATCTTTTTGGAATTAAGATTTAGCTACAGGGTTTCCTATTTTTATTCTTGTAGGAAGAACGATTTGTTTTTAAAAAATTGAAATCTTGCCCATTCAGTAAGATTCTTTATTATTTTCAGGGGATAGAAGACAAAAATAAATACTAAGACACATAGAGCAGGAGGTTGTCAATTTATGGAATTTGAATACAGTTTAGATATAGAGAAAAGTTTGTCAATGTGAGGAAAATGTTAAAAAGGCTTTCATTACATTTGTTTTACATCATATTCAGTTGCAGTTTCTATAAACTTATTTCAGATTACTATCACTTTTTTTTTTTTTTTTTTGAGTTGAAGTCTCACTCTGTCGCCCAGACTGGAGTGCAGTGGCATGCTCCCAGCCACTGCAGCCTCGACCTGCTGGGCTCTGACGATCCTTCCACCTCAGCCTTCCAAGTAGCTGGAACTACAGGTGCACGCTACCACGACTGGCTAATTTTTGATTTATTGTAGTGATGAGGTGTCGTCAAGTTGCCCAGGTGGGTCTCAAGCCCTTGGGTTCAGGTAATCTACTCACCTCGGCCTCCCAAAGTGCTAGGATTACAGGCTGAGCCACCGAGCCCGGCCTACTATCACTTTTTAAATATATAAGAACTATCTAATGATTTTTACTTGGATTTAGGTTAATTGTGGCTTCAACAAACACTTATTGCCTGTTTGATTTGTATTAGGTGTTGTGCTAGGTTTTGGAGATGGTGATAAGACATTCCTTTACCTTTAAGGACGTGATTAACTAAAACATAGTAACTACATTATTTTAAAAGCCCCTGGTTATCTCAGAGGAGCACCCGAGTTAGACTGAGGCGTTTAAGGTTCTGTATAGGATTGTGACTATTGAACTTAGTTTGGAAGAAAGAGTAGTAGTTAGCTAGTTGGTGGGGGAAAGGAAGGTCATGGAAACAAGAGAAAGCATCCCTGCTTATGGCTGTCACACGGAGAAGGAGAGTGGTTAAGAAGTAACTTTAGGCCGGGTGCGGTGGCTCAAACCTGCAATCTCAGCACTTTGGGAGGCCAAGGCGAGAGGATTGCCTGAACTCAGGGGTTCAAGACCAGCCCGGACAACTTGGTGAGAACTCATCTCTTCAATAAGTAAAAAAATTAGCTGGGCACGGTAGCTTGTACCTGTAGTTCCAGCTACTTGGAAGGCTGAAACGAAAGGATCGCCTGAGCCCAGCAGTTTGAGGCTGCGGTGACTGTGAGCATGATACTACACTCTAGCCTGGGCAATAGAGTGAGACTCCGACTCAAAAAAAAAAAAAAGATGTCAGCTGAGTCTTCCATCCTTTCAAGCCTTGACTGGGGTTGGAGGGTCCTTTTCCAAACTATCTCACATGGCTGTTGACAGGAGGCCTCAGTTTCCGGCTTTGTGACTCTCTATAGGGTAGTATGAATATCTTCATGACATGGTAGTGAGCTCCCCTTAGAGCAAGTGATCTGAGAGTGACTAAGACAGAAGCTCCAGTGTCTTTTATGAGTTAGTCATAAAGTAATACATCATTAAAAGCAAGTCACTAAATCCAGTCCACAGTCAGGGAGAGAGGAATTTTGCTCTGTCTTTTGAAGGGAGGAGTATCAGAGAATTTATGGACATGTTTTAAAAGTACCACAAATAATTGTCAGAAGAGTGAGTCTTCCATGCACCTCTTGTTTCATGGACACCTTGCTGAGTATGCCAAGAATGCAAGCCCTTGACTGCTCTTATCCCAGGCCATCTCTCAGGATTGTGTTTGTAGTGAGCCGCTTTGAGGGAGGAGGTCATATCTCTCATGGGATAAAGAGCAGGCTTACTTATTACTTACTATAAAATCTGTGGATTTCCTAAACTCAATGTTCCTTAGCTGTGATGCAAACCTACTGCATATGTAGCATCCATTTGAGCCCCTCCGTATCTCTTTGTGGGACTTGAAGGTGACAGGGAGCCAGTGCAAACATGCTCATGCTTGCTGTGCTGTGAGTAGTAAAGTTCTTTGTGTTTGACCCAGAAGACTCGTGTGTTCTGTTAATAACCATGAAACAGTCATAGGCTAACGTATTCAGTTGTACGTAGGATTAAATAAAATCCCAGGTCTTTCACAGTTCTTGACAATGCTTACCATTACTTTAGTGTGATACTTTCTGAAATAAACTCTACGTTCTATTTTCTGCTCTATTCTTAATTCATTTGATTAAAAAAGAAAAGAAAACGAGCTTGATTGCAGTCTACCAAATTGATTTCATAGGCTTCCTTAGGTCGTAACCCTAAATTTGAAAAACACTGATTAGTGGACTCTGAGGCTAGAAGCAGGGAGTCAGGTTAGAAAGTTATAATTCTGGCTGGTATGATGGCATAAACCAAGGTAATAATTGTGGGAATGGAGGAAGAGGATCAATTTAAGAGGACTCTGGAAGTAAAATAGATAGAATTGTGTTCTTTGATTACATATATAGACATGAGGGGGATTTAGGATTTAGGACGGACTCTTAGATTTCTGGCTTGAGTTAGTCATCTACCTGCCAGGATGACTTTTTTTTTCTTTCTGCTGCAGAAACAGATTTGGTTATGGAGTGGGAGTAGGGAGACCTAGATGTGCAGTTCATCTTGGGGGCATGATGAGTTTGAAGATGTGTGGTCTGACTGTCAAAATAGAAGTACAGAAGTACTGGAGATGTCAATTTGGAGTCTTCATTGTCCAGGTGGTAGTTTAAGCTGTGGGGCACAGGGAGAAGTGAATTCCCACTCACTGATGATATTGTGGTATGAGAGTAATGCAGGAGGGAGATATAACTCTGGAGGTCAGCAGCATTAGAAGGCGGAATGGACAAAGGACGAGGATTAGGAGAAAGGAGGGTGTGATGTAAAGAAACCAAGAGAGAAGAGTATCAGGAAATTGAGAGTGCTTAAGAAGGGAGACTGTGTTGATAGGTTACAAAGGCGAGGAAAAATCGTCATTCAGTAAGGTTTTGCTGAGGAAGCCAGAGGGAGTGGGAACTATGGTACCTGTGGAAGGATTAGCTTTAGCCGCTTCCACCAGAGTGGAGGAAAATAGGTTAAGGATAGATGTTGATGTAAATGTGAGGTGAGGGGAAGTTGAGAGAGTTTCTTTTAATTTCTGTGTTTTTCTGTAGTGAGCGTGTGAGATGTAACAGTTTGGTAGGGCTACCATAAGAAACTGCCACAGACTGTGTGGCTTAAACAGCAATTCATTTTCTCTTAATTCTGATGTGGTTGGTTTTATTATTGAGCAAAAGTGACTCACTGTTTGACCTGCTAGAAGCCAATACTATGACAGCTTTTTTTTTTTTTTTGAGTCAGAGTCTCCTCATTCTGTTGCCTAGGCTGGAGTGCAGTGGCACAATCATGGCTCACTGCAGTCTCAATCTCCTGGGCTCAGGTGATCCCTCTGCCTCAGCCTCCCGAGTAGCTGGGACCTCCTGGCTGATTTTTTGATTTTTTTGTGGTGAAAAGGTCTCACTATGTTGCCTAGGCTGGTCTTGAACTCCTGGGCTCAAATGGTCCTCCTGCCATGGCCTCCCAAAGTGCTGGAACTACAGGCACGTACCACCTCGCCTGGCTAATTTTTTTGATTTATTGTAGAGGCGTATATTGGACATGCATAGTTTTCTCTTTATGCTGCCTCATGGGTCACATGTGCAAATTTGAGGGGAGTTACTATGAAACATGCAGTAGAAATTCAGGCTGTGATGTCAGCAAGCTTGTTTTGTGCAAACTTCAGTCGAGCATGTTTCCAACCATTTCAGCTAGTTTTTAAATTTCATAAACGGAGTGATTTAGTTTTAGTTTTTCAGCAAGTGGTTTCTTATCTGCTTTTCTGCAGACTCAAGAATTGCTGTTAGTTACTGGTTTATTTAACTCTTAGGGGCACAGTTTCAGTTTCTTCTGGAAACTTAACTCTGGCTTGTGGATGGCCATCTTCTTCTCATGTCTTAATGTGGCCCTTCCTTTGTGCTTGCCTGTATCCTAGTCTCTTTTTATAAGGTCACCAATCATATTGGATTAGGGCCCACCCTGGGTGATCTCCTTTAGTCGTAGTCACCTCTGTACAGTCCCTGTCTACAAATACAGTCGCATTCTGAGATACGGAGGTTAGGATTTCAATTTTTGAATTTTGAAGGGTGAGGGAGACACAATTCAGCGATGATGTGCATTCATTTGCTGAAAAAGACAGGCAGAAGGCAAGGTTTGAAATAACCACTGTAACAAATATTGGATAGGAAGTTAGTTTCCTCTCACTAAGGGACTTGTATGACTCTCGGGGGAACATTATGGGCTCAGCTGGGGTTGGAAATCAGACTGCACAGCTGTGTGATTTTCTCTAGCAGCAATCAGAATTCCTGTTATGCAATCAGTAAAGGTGTTTCTTTTGGATTAATCAAGGGCCAAGGAATTTTGAACATGTGAAATTATTTTTTCAAATTTTTGTGGTATAATTTCTATATAGTAATTGCACATATTTAAAGTATATCTTTTGATGAGTTTTGACTATGTATATGTCTGTGAAACCATCACCCAATCAAGATAAAGGACATTTTTATCACTGCCAAAAGTTTTCTCCTGCTCTTTTATGGTCTCTGCTTTTGTCTACTGTGTCTCTGGGCACAAACTTATTTGCTTTCTGTCATAATAGATTAGTTCTAGGATTTTATATAAATGGAGCTATACTGTATGCCTTTTATTTGATGAAAATTTTTTTTGTCAAATTGAAGTGCAAGAATTATTATTTTGTGGCTGTCTACCATGTTTTTACAAATAATTTTATTTTATTTTTAAAAACACTGTCTTTCCTGCAGCTCATGAGATTAAAAAGCTAATATGAGGGCCTTAAACAGAGCTAGTAAATTTCTTCCTTGGTCATATAAGTGAATATAGTTCTGAAAATAACAAAGACTCCACTTGCAAATGCCATTTTGGATCTGAAAGTACTTGCTTATTGGAATATACCTGCTAATGTTGAAAACTTGATGTGAATTTTTGCTATTGGATCTTAGCCTATTTATTGTGATTTTAATCACTTCACTACATGAAGACTGAGTTGTGCACAAAAGCACAATTGGGAATTTTTTTTTTTTTTTTTTTTTAGTTGGAGTCTCACTCTGTCTCCCAGGATGGAGTACAGTGGCAAGCTCACAGCCACTGCAGCCTTGATCTCCTGGGCTCAGGTGATCCTTCCACCTCAGCCTTCCAAGTAGACAGAACTACAGGTGCTCTACCATGCCTGGCTAATTTTCGATTTATTGTAGAGATGAGGTCTCGCCAAGTTTTCAGGCTGGTCTCGAACCTGTGGGGTCAGGCAATCCTCTCACCTTGGCAATCCTCCCAAAGTGCTGGAATTACAGGCGTGAGCCACTGCGCCCGGCTGGGAATTTTTTTCTCTTGGATGTGGCAGTTCTGATGGCATGATTTCTGAGACTCTGAGTTTCTGAATTATTGCTTATTTTGTTGTTTTACTTATTTTGTTCTTTTGCCTACTCTCTTTTAAAAAATTGCTTTTTCCTACTTAGTAAAAAGGGAAGTGTGATTATTTAAGGTTTACACCTGGGAAACTCTAAGATATAACTTAAAGTTTAGGTTTAGAGTACTAGATAGTAGGACACACTGCCTTAAAAGTGTAGAAGACTTTAAAACTTTAATAGTCTTTGCACAGTTGAGGTGTTAACATTAGCAGATGATGGTTAAGGACAGTAGTTAACAGCTTCCAGGGGTTATTTGCTGTATTTCAAATCTGGACCCTGCCATTTTTTTTTTTCTTTTTTCAGTTGGAGTGTCACTCTGTTGCCCAGGGTGGAGTGCAGTGGAATACTCACAGCCACCCCTTCTGCCTCAGCCCTCCAAGTAGTCGGAAATACAGGCGCGCGCTACCACACCCGGCTAATTTTTGGTTTATTGTAGAGACAGGTCTCTCCAAGTTGCTGGTCTCGAACCCGTGGGCTCAGGCAGTCCACTCGCCTCAGCCTCCCAAAGTGCTGGGATTATAGGCTGAGCCACCGAGCCCTGCCTGGACCCTTGTGTGACTTTAGATAAGTCAACCCCTGTAAGCCTCAGCTTTCTTCATCTGTAAAATGGAGATAATAATGACAGTACCTATGTAACTTATTAGTACAAAATATTAAATTATAAGTGAATATTGAATATACTTTGAATATTATATTAAATCTTATAAAACTCATAGTATAATACCTGGCATAGATAGTCACTAAATGTTAGCTTTTGTTATCATTCAAAGGATTCCAGATAATGAATGGCTTACTTATTTTATTTATTTATTTATTTTATTTTTTATTTTTTTGAGTTGGAGTCTCTGTCACCCAGACTGGCGTGCAGTGGCCGCTCCCGGCCACTGCAGCCTCGACTCATTGGGCTCTGGTGATCCTTCCACCTCAGCCTTCTGAGTAGCTGGAACTACAGGTGCGCGCTACCACACCCGGCTAATTTTTTTGATTTATTGTAGAGATGAGGTCTCGCCAAGTTGCCCAGGCGGGTCTCGATCCCGTGGGCTCAGGCAATCCACTCACCTCAGCCTCCCAAGGTGCGGGATTACAGGCTGAGCCACCGAGCCTGGCTCGGTTTACTTATTTTAAGCAATATTCAGATTACTTAAAAAAAGAAAAACTTTGTATCCCTCTTTGATCCTGAAATAGAATACATCTTAAGTAGCAAGTTGTGAATTACTGTCACCTACTTTCCAGTCCAGATTAATCATGAAAAGATTAATTCATGGACTAGATTAGTCCTGGAAAGGAATTTCCTAACACTAGTAACAAAATATTACAGTTTCTGAAGTTGATGTACCATTGCTATTTCTGGGATGGAGAGATAATTGGAGTCTTTCCTTAAAGGTTCAGTTTCTGTGTATTTCCTGTCCTGTTTGTTGTTAGCCTAGGGCTGTCTGTACTGGCTCACTGATGTGGAGATACTGCCAGTGTGTTCACATTTTTTAGGATTTTTAACTTGCTTGAGTTTGACTAGAGTATATAGTGTTTTTAAAATCTTATTTTGACTGTATGATTTACTTGGATATCATTTTCTTTTTATTTATTTATTATTTTAAAGATGTGGGGTTCAATTCAGGATTAGGTGTATAAATGTTCATTATGCGGGTACCCTTGTTGATGAGGTGTGCCCCTCCCTCCCCTGGCAGTTTCCCTCAACTGCCAGTCCCATCCCTGGATACCATTTTCAATGAAGAAGCACTTATAAGAACTAATTCTACCTAACAGTGGACTTCTGGAAAATATGATGTAATTGCTGAAGCCTATTGTTCCTTGACCTAAGCCAATTCATTGAAAGAATGATGCCAGGAAATCAGAGTTCTGGTTTAGATCTATATTGATTTATCTTTGAGAGAAGTGTTTAAAGTAGATAGCTGTAGTGCAGTCGCCCCTCCTCTACATGTGTGGATCCAGCTAACCATGGAAAATATTTGGAAAAAAAACCACACAGTACAACAGTAAAAAAAAAAATTACATATGAAAACACAATTCAGGGTCGGGCTCAGTGAGACCAAAGCAAGTGAATTGCCTGAGCCCAAGGAGTGGAGACCAGCCCGGGCAACTTGGTGAGACTTCGTCTCTACAATTAATCAAAAATTAGCTGGGTATGGTAGCACGCACCTCTAGTTCCAGCTACTTGGAAGGCTGAGACAGTAGGATTACCGGAGCCCAGCAGGTCGACACTGGAGTGGCCATGAGTGTGACACTGCACTCCAACCTGGGCGACAGAGTGAGACTCCAACTCAAAAAAAAAAAAAAAGGAAAACACAATTCAGCATAACAACTGTTTATATAGCATTTACATTGTATTCGGTATTAAAAGTAATCTAGGCCAGGTGCGGTGGCTCAAGCCTGTAATCTCAGCAATTTGGGAGGCTGAGGTGAGGGATTGTCTGAGCCCACGAGTTCGAGAACAGCAGGGGCAGTTTGGTGAGACCTCATCTCTACAATAAAGCAAAAGTTAACCAGGTGTGATTGCACATGCTTGTAGTTCTGGCTACTTGGATGGCTGAGGCAAAAAGATTGCCTGAGCCCTGCAGGTCGACGCTGGGGTGGCCGTGAACGTGCCACTGCACTCCAGCCTGGGCGATAGAGTGAGACTCCAACTCAAAAAAAAAAAAGTAATCTAGACATGATTTAAAGTATACTGGAGCATGTACATGGGGTTTATGCAAATACTATGCCATTTTCTATCAGGGACTCTGTCATTCATGGATTTTGGTGTTTGAGAGGTCCTGAAACCAATCCCCAGTGGATACTGAGAGATGACTGCCTGTGGTTTTAAAATTTGTTTTAATGATACTT
>CAUYQG010237445.1:0-46031 GCA_963574415.1 Tarsius wallacei | reverse complement strand
AAAAAAAAAAGCCCTGGACCGGATGGCTTTCCAGCAGAATTCTACAAAATGTACAAGGAGGAGCTGATACCAATCCTATTGAAAGTATTCCAGGCAATTGAGAAGGATGGAATTCTTCCCAAATCATTTTACGAAGTTAACATCACACTGATACCCAAACTGGGTAAAGATCCACCAAAAAATAGAACTACCAGCCAATATCCCTTATGAATATAGATGTAAAAATCTTCAGAAAGATACTAGCAAATCGGATCCAAAAACACATCTCAAAAATCATCCACCATGATCAAGTAGGCTTTATCCCCAGGATGCCGGGCTGGTTAGATATTCACAAGACCATAAATGTAATGAAATACATCAACAGATGTAAAAACAAGAGCCACATGATTATCTCATTAGACATAGAAAGACCTTTTGATAAAATCCAGGATCCCTTCTTGATAAAAACCCTCAAACCCCTAGGTATAGAAGGAACATACCTCAAAATAGTAAGTGCCATCTTTGATAGACCCACAGCTAATGTACTGCTAAACGGACAGAAACTGGAAACTTTTTTCCTGAAAACTGGAACAAGACAAGGCTGCCCACTCTCACTCCTCTTGTTCCACATTGTGTTGGAAGGCCTAGCTATGGCGATTAGACAAGAGAAGGAAGTCAGGGGTAGCCAAATGGAAAAGAGGAAATCAATTTATCCCTCTTTGCTGATGATATGATCCTCTACCTAGAAAATCCAAGAGAATATGTAAAAAACTTGCTTGCACTGATAAAGGACTTTAGCAAAGTCTCAGGGTACAAAATACACGTGCAAAAGACAGTTGCATTCCTATACACCAACAACAAGCAGGAAGAGACCCAAATAAAAAGCACAATCCCATTCACAATTGCCACAAAACAACAACAACAACAACAACAAATACCTCAGCATCTTACTAACCAGAGAAGTGAAAGACCTTTATGATGAGAACTACAAAACACTGCTCAAAGAAATCCAAGAAGACACAAACAAATGGAAAAATACTCCATGCTCATGGATAGGAAGATTCAACACTGTTAAAATGTCCATCCTGCCAAAGGCAGTCCACAGATTCAATGCAATACCCATTAAATTACCAACATCATTCTTCTCAGACCTGGAGATGACAATATATAAATTCATATTTCTATATCCATATTGAATTTCCATACGCAAATTCATATGGAATTCATTTCTCAGACCTGGAAGTGACCATGAATAACCAAAACAATCTGTAGCAAAATAAACAAAGTAGGATGCAACACACTTGCAGACTTCAAACTTTACTATAAGGCTATAGTAATCAAAACAGCCTGGTATTGGTACAAACACAGGCATAGAGACCAATGGAACAAGATAGAGATTCCAAATGCAAAGCCTCAATTTCTCAATCAACTCATCTTTGACAGAGCCTGCAATGTGATCAACCTCTGGGGAGAAGAGAACTTATTCAGTAAACAGTGCCGGGAAAACTGGCTGATCACATGCAAAAGATTGAAACAGGACCCCTACCTATCACCATACACAAAAATTAACTCTAAATAGATCAAAGACCCAAATGTAAAGGCTCAAATTATAAGAATCTTAGAAAACGCAGGAGACACCCTTATGGAAATTGGAACTGGTAACCAATTCCTATTCAGAACCCTAAGTGCCCATTCCATAAAAAATAAGATAGACACGTGAGCCTTCATCAAACTGAAGACCTTCTGCAAAGCAAAAGAAACCACAAAAAGAGCGGGAAGGCTGCTCACAGAATGGGAAAAAAATATTTGCCAACTGTATATCTGACAAAGGCCTAACATCTGGGATCTACAAGGAACTCAAATGTGCCGAAAGGAAAAAAACAAACAGCCCCATCAAAAAGTGAACAAAAGTCATGAACAGACACTTCTCAAAAGAAGATATATCAGCAGTCAACAGACACATGAAAAAGTGTTCGGCCTCACTAATCATCAGAGAAATGCAAATCAAAACCACATAGAGGTACCACCTAACCCCTGTAAGAATGGCCATCATTAATAAAACAAACAACAACAAATGCTGGCGAGGATGCAGAGAAAAAGGAACACTTCTGTACAGCTAGTTGGAATGCAGACTAGTGCAACCTCTTTGGAAGACAGTGTGGCAAATTCTGAAAGAACTAGGAACTGACCTTCCATATGACCCAGAAATTCCCCTATTGGGAATATACCCAGAGGAACTCAAATCATTCTACAAAAAAGATAGCTGCACACAAATGTTTGTTGCAGCTCTATTCACAATAGCAAAAACATAGAACCAACCATGCTGCCCATCGAAGCTGGACTGGATGAAAAAAATGTGGCACATATACACAACGGAATATTATGCAGCCATAAAGAAGGTCAAACATATGAACTTCGCAGCAACTTGGATGGATTTAGAGTCTATCATACTCAGTGATCTATCACAGAAACAAGGAACAGAATACCATATGTTCTCACTCATAAGCGAACCTTGAACAATTATCATGATACTATAAGAAAGGGATTGGCAGTAGTGGGAAACTGCCAGGGGAGGTGAGGTAGGATTGGCAGTTGAGGGAAACTGCTAGGGGAGAAAGGGGCACACCTCATCAATGAGAGTAGCTGCATAATCAACGTTTGTATACCTAACCCTGAATTGTACCCCACATTTTATGAAATAAAAAAAATTAAAAAAAATTCAAATATCCCCTGGAGGAAAACAAACAAACAAACATGAAATGACCGGCTACCTTTGGTAGGCTTTGATTAAGCAAAAGCAGGCTTCCTTTGGCAGGCTTTGCTGAAATAATGGCAGACTTCCTTTAGTAAATATTGAAATCCAATCAGAAACCTAGAAACATGTACTTTGCCTTATTTGAATGAGACTTGCCTAGGTGACGTCTGGGTGGAGTTTGTAACATCTGTGGTACCCACCCAATGAGGAACCAGGAGAGGGACTTATGCACTAGGACATAAATATGCCTGTTGTAATTCTCTTGAGTGTGCCTGCTACCAGACACATGTTCTTGCATGATCGTTATTAAAGCTTCACTTTACTGCTTAAATAAAATAAATGGAAAAACTAGGAAATGAAGAGAGCTTCCTCGACTTGAGAAATAATATCTACAAAACAAACCGATAGTGTCATACCTAACAGTGAAAGACTGAATGCTTTCCCAACAAGATTGGGAACAAAGCAAAGATATCTATCCTCACTTGTTTTTTCTTTTTTTAAAGATTCAAGGAGTACTTGTGCAGGTTTGTTACATAGGTGTGTATATTGTATGATGGTGAAGTCTGGGCATCTATTAAGCCCACCCCTCCAAGTGTTGAGCATGATAGGTGGCTTATCAATCCTATTCCCACCTCCCTTAATAGTCCCCAGCATTGGTTGTTCCCATTTTTGTGCTCTTGTGTGCCCAGTGTTTATGAGTGAGTGTATGTGTTCCTACTTATGAGTGAGTGTATGTTTTATTCACTTTTTTGTTTCTGTGATAATTCTTTTAGAATAATGGCCTCCAGCTGCATTCATGCTGCTGCAAATGATACAATTTTATTCTTTTTTTAATAGCTGTATAGTTTTCCATGGTATGTATGTACCATATTTTCTTTATTCAGTCTACCATTGATGGGTACCTAGCTCGGTTCCTTGATTTTGCCATTGTACTCTCACTACTCTTAATTCAATATAGTATTAGAAGTTCTAGCCAACAAAGAAGAGCCAGAAATAGAAAATAAAAGGTACTCAGATCAGAAGGAAACACAATTGTCCGACTTTGCAAATAGCATAAAGATATACAGAAAATTCTAAAGATTCTACCAGCCTCCTGGAACTAAAAAATAAGCTCAGCAAGGTAATAAGAAAAAAATCAGCCTTAAAAAATTTCATGTCTATACACTTAAAATGAATTCGTGAAAACAAAAATTAACAATTTAATTGCTATGGTCTGAATTTTTGTGTCCCCTTCAAAATCATGTTGAAACTTAATCTCCAGTACAACAGTATTAAGAGGGAGGGTTGTGACTGAACATGGTGGCTCATTCCTATAATCCCAGCACTTTGGGAGGCTAAGGCAGGAGAATTGCTTGAGTTCAGAAGTTCAAGACCAGTCTAGGCAACACAGTGAGACCTTGTCTCTACAGAAAATGCAAAAATTAGCAGGGTATGCTGAAATGCGCCTGTAGTCCCAGCTACTCAGGAGGCTGAGGTTGGAGGATTGCTTGAGCCCAGGAGGGTGAGGCTGTGGTGAGCTGGAATCACACCACTGCACTCCAGCCTGGGAAAAGAGTGAATCCTGTCTCAAGAAATACACAATAAAGAGGAATGACCTTTAGGAGGTGATTAAATATGAGGGCTCTGCTGATATGAATGGGATTAGTCCTTTATAAAACAACTTAAGGAAGTGAGTTTGGCCTCATTTGCCCTTCCATCCCTTCAGCATTCAAGGAACCAACTTGGAAGCAGAAACCCTGGCCTTCACCAGACTCTGAACCTGCTGGCACCTTGATCTTGAGTCTTCCAGCATCTAGAACTGTGATGAAATAAATTTATGCTCTTTATAAATTACCCAGTCTCAGATTTTTTCTTTTTTTGGTACCAGCACAAATGGATTGAGACATTAATATCATCTATAATCACTGGGGAAAAAAATAAATACTTAGGAATAAATCTTAGGTATAAAAATACTTAGTTTTAAAACATGTACAGGACGTGTAATGAAAATTACAAAATACTGATGAAAATAATGGAAGATCTAAACAAGTGGAAAGTCATACTGTTTATAAATTGGAAGACTCAACATTGTAAAGATATGAATTCTCCCTCAAATTGATAGATAGGTATAATACAATTCTTGTCAAAATCCTAGCAATATATTTTTGCAGATACAGACAAGATTATTCTAAAATTTAAATGGAAAGGAAAAGGAAGTAAAACAGTTAAAATAATTCTGAAAAAAAAGTAAGTAGAAAGAGTCAATTCTACTGAATTTCAAGCTTGCAGTAGTCAAAACTGTGTTACTGGCAGAGGAACAGACAACATAGGTTATTGGAACAAGAAGGGAACCCAGAAATAGACTCATATGGTATGATTGAGATTTTTTTTTTTTTTACAAAGATGCAAAAACAATTCAATGAAAGAAAGACAGATAATCTTTTTGGCATTGCTTCTGGAGCATTTGAGTATCTATAGGCTAAAAAAATGAAACTCATCCTAAAGTTTAAACTTAATGTAAAATTAACTCTAAGTGGATTGGAGATTTAAATGCGAAATGTAAAACTATAACATTTTTAGAACAAATAAGAGAAAAATTTCAGGACCCAGGACTTTATGAAGAGATCTAGATAGGAGACTAAAAGCACAATTTATAAGAGAAAAAAAATTGGGCTTTATTAATATTTAAAACTTTTGTTCTGTAAGAGACCCTGGAAAGAAAATGAAAAGACAAGATATAGACTAGGAAAAAATATTGCAAACCACATACATGACAAAAGATTTAGATTTGAACGATGTAAAGAATTCTTAATAGTAAACAAATAAACAATTCAATTAGAAAATGGGCAAAATTCACTAAAATACCTTTCATGAAGGAGGATATAAGGATTGCAAATAAGCTAATGAAAAGATATTCAACATCCCTAAAAAATAAGAAAATGCAAATGAAGACTGCAGTGGGACAGTACTACACACCTGTCAGAGTAGCTAAAAAAAAAGGAAAGAAAAATAGTGACAATACCAAATCCTAGCTAAGATGCAGAGAAATTTGATTTCTTGTACAACACTGTACAGGTAGGACTATAAAATGGTGCAACCACTCTGGAAAATTGTTTGGCAATTTCTTAAAAACCAAACATGCAAGGGGGAACCAAAAAAGCCTGGACTTATTTTTTGGTAGGTGGGCTCCTTGTAGTGTTCTAAGAACCTATGGGCATCAATGTATCAGATAGCATTGCTGTGAGAGGCTGCGTTCAGCTATAGTGAATACAGTGAATATTATTATTATTATTTTTTGGAGATTCTTACACTGTGTTTGACCATTTCATGATGAGTGATTTATGAGTGCACCTGCCCACACTGCGCTGAGTGTTCAGCAGTTTTTGACCAAAATGGCATGCTCCCCATGTCCCACTCTCCCCATTCACCAGCTCTCTCCACAAGTAACTTTTTTTTTGCTTCCCCAGGTGAAAAATCCTCAAAGAAAAACATTTTGCTGATGTGGAAGAGGTGGAACAAGAAACAGCAGAAGCATCAAAAGGCATCAAAATTGACAAATTCAGAAACTGTTTTGCAGTGGAAAAAGTGTCCTGATGGACGTATTGAATGAAACAGAGAGTACTCTGAAGGTGACTGAAGTTAAACATGTAAGCATAACACACAATTTTTTATAAACAAATTATGATTTTTGAGGGGCTTCCCCCTTGCACACTTACCACATGACCTAGCAATTACACTCCTGGGCATTTATAACAGAGAAATGAAAACATCTACATAAAATCTTCACATAAATGTTCTTAGAAGTTTTATTTGTAATAGCTCAGAGCTGGAAACAATAAAAATGCCATTCAGTAGGCAAATTGTTAAACATAGCGTTGGTACATCCATACTATGTACTACTCAGTAATAAACAGCAATGAACTATTGATGCGTGTGACAACTTGAATACATCTCAAAGATAATACATGTGGATTGAAAAAAAAAGCCTTTTCAAAAAGCCACATACTCTATGATCCAATTTATATAATGCTCTTGAAATGACACAAATTACAGAAATGGAGAACATATTAGTAGTTGCCAGGGTTGGCATTGGTGGGGAAGAGTGAGTGTGACTCTAAAAACATAGAATGAGGGAGATCTTTGCAGTGACGAAATAGTTCTGTATTTTGTTTGCAGTGGTTACAGGAGTCTACACATGTCATAAAATGGTATAGACCTATATGCACACATTGTACCGATGTTAATTTCCTGGTTTATTGTTTACAATGTGAACATTGAGAGAAACTGGGTGAGGAGTAATGACATTTTGCACAATATCTTGGCAACTTTCTGTGTATATATTTTAACAGCAAAATAAAAAGTTTCAGAAAGTTTGTCCAGATATTAACAGAATGTATTGCCACATGGCAGCTTATAGATCATTATTGCTTTATCCTTCAAAATCTTACTGTACTTTCCTGTCAAATCAAATAGACATATGCCTATCTTATTTGTCGATGATGCAAAGCTAAAAGTGAGAGGCAGGATAGGTCCCACAAATAGCAGATCTAGAGATGGCAACTTTTCTGCAATATTGCACCTGAAAAGTATCCTAGTCAGAGTGATTTCTAGAATTTCTTTGTATTAGTAATTTTCTTCTTCCTTACCTGGTTAGCTAAGTGGTAGTAAATCCCATCCCTTCTTTAAGTATATTTAAGAAAAATAAGCTGAGGTGGTGTTCCTGCATTCACTATAAATGTAAATATTAGCCTAGAGATATAACGTTTCTGAAGCCAAATTTCTCTTAAGTTATCCATATCCACTGGGATTATCAAATTAAATAGCCCTTGAAACAGGAAGCTATGTGGATCAGGTTTATATCAAGTTGAGACAAACTTGTTAAATGCCATTAATATATGTGCATTTGATAACTTTAATGACTTCCTATACAGTTCTACATTTTTAACTCTCCCACCCATCCTTCTCTCCACAAATAAAGTTGTTTTTCTTCAGTGATGTTACTCTCCATTTCTTCCATGGAAGATTCCAAATTTTAAAAACAAATCTTACCGTGCCCTTCAGGATTTAGTCCTACTGTCCTTTCCTTAAGGAACACCAGCCCCGCTGCTCCCAATCTCTCTATATTCAGGCTTTACTACCAGATTGAGTGACAGATTATGATTTCTAAGCCTGGCTAGCTCATTCTCACCATGGAGCACTTAGAAAAACAATTGCTCAATAATTCTTTTTGTTTTTCAAATGTAGACAAATGTAGGTGCAAGAATTCTGTTATTGGAATGCTAGGAGAAAAGGGATTTCCTCTAGTGGATATAATATTTATGAATCTCTTTTTGTATCTGCTTGGAAAGAAATGTTATCCCAGATTGCTTTGATTCAATGACAGCATTAACTCAATATTTGGTTTAGTCCAATCTCAGGTATTATGGAGAATGAATGCACTAAATGCAAAAATATGGTGGAATGTTATGATCCCTTTGAGTAGACCCAAGTTTGCTTATAGTCCCAGGGAATGAAAAGACTCTGGTTTCATCACCAAAGACCAATCTGAGTTTAAAGTTATTAATGACCATAACTACACAACTGTGATTTCCCCATAGCTATTTTCACTTTTATGTGAAATGAGTAACTTTTTGAAAGTTACATTACAAAAAAGGCAAAGGAAGCTAAAGTGGATGATGTTATTACTCAGTGATAACTCTGAAAGTACCTTCAAAGCTTTACATGCTTCATTTCACCATTGCCAACTTTAGCCTGGTTACTGATAGAAAAAAGTACATTCCATCTTCTAGGTGCGTGAAAACGATTGACTATATGTTATCATCTCCCAATGGGATTGAAAAAGTCCACATTATAATGAGAGTCTTACAAAAATTGCATTTTCCCTTTAATTTTGCCTTATATATCAATATTGCCCGTTCCAACTGTCTCACAATCTGTCAAATTACATTGTATCAAACAGTAGAACAGTTACATTGTGCTGCCCCGTCAGTGAAGGGATATAAAATTAAACGGATGGGTTATCTTTTCCAGAGAAAACTCACTTTCAAAATTTGTATTAATGGCAACTGGTAATCAGAACATTAGATGCCTATAGATATCTAATTTTGGAAAAGGGTAACACTTTATAAAGAGCATTCAACTTCTCAAGAAGAAATTTATTGAATTTCTCCTACCAAACTAGGAGAGTTTCTGTCATCCATCTGTTCAAAGAAACTGGTTTTCCTCTCTCTCTCACTGACATTCCTCTAACCACCTCAGCCCGTCTTATTTTGCAGAAGCAGCTTTGAATTTTGGGAATGAAGATGTGGTTAGTAAGTTTGCCAATAGCACAGAAAAATTGGGCTGGAAAAAGGTGCATTGACATGCACTGAAGTCTTATTTAGTGATGAGCAAATCTTATGAATATAAACGATTAAGAAACATGACACTGAATGCTATTGTGAAAAAAAGTTGTTGTGTTTTCTAAGAAAAATTAGACTTAGATTTTTCCAAGAAACTTTGACATTAGTTACAAATGGAACTTTGAATGTTTCCAAGAAACACTGTAGGCAATTATGTTTACCAACACAGCTGAGGCATGAAATTAGAAGATATCTTTAAGTTTTGGGAGAGAATCTGGCTTCTTTTAATTTATCTGGCTCCGAGTCTCTCCTGCAAAAATTAGCCCAGTGATAATATTAGAAGGAAGTAGAGATTTATTGTACCCACTGATGACTTTTAATAATACCAGTTGGCATTGGAAAGGAATAATTTTTAAAGAAATGAATGCTCAGTTACTTTGGGTTGTAAAACTACGCTTGAGGGAAACATCATGTGAAATTACAATTTTTTCCCATTAAGTTTTACTTTTAGAGAAACCTTATGGGTGTAAAAATTTGAGAGAGACTCTGCTCCCACTGCTACTGCATGAAAGTCTAGATTTAAAAAAAAAAAACGGATGCTGGCAAAGTTAGCAATAACGAAATAACTTAGCTACACACACATACTGTAATGCCTGCAACCTCGGAGAAGTATCAGACCAGGCAGAAAACTGTAGGAACAACCACTAGATAAGGAAAAGACTTCAGTGGGTAAGGCTATGGATTAGTTTCAGATTGATCTGGTTTTAGATTTCTGGCTCTGACATGTACTGCCTTTGTGATCTTAAGCAGTTAACTTCTAAAATTCTATTTCTTCATCTACAGAGTGGTAATAATAGTAGTACTTGTATTATTAGAGTCATTCTGGGGAATAAATGAAATAATATATGTAATGTGCTTAACTTCTGGCTCATAATAAATTCTAGGGCCATATTAGCCATAATTTTTTGTTTACTTTATAATTGTTGTTGTTGTTGTATATGATCAGCTATTTGAAATTTCCATCATTTTTAAATTTTAAATTGCTTCAAAGTCAGATGTAAACTACATGGACTTTTAGCTTTAGGTATATCGAAAATGGGTCAAGTTAGACAATTGATAAAAAGTATGTCAATGATATAAAATACTCCATTTTAATTTGTAAAAACTCTTTTGCTATTTGCAAGAACATGGATGAACTTGGATCTAGGTGAAACTGGCCAGACAGGGAAAGACAAATACTGTATGATATCATGCATATGTAGAATCTAAACAAAGTCAAACTCTTAGAATCAGAGAGTAGAATGGTGGTTTCTAGGGGCTCAGGGGTGGGGAAAATGATTGATGTTGGTCAAAGGTACACATTTTCAGTTATAAGATGAACAAGTTTTGGGAACATAATACACAGCATTATGTATTTGCTTGTATTATACATTTGTATTGTACATTTGATTGCAATAATTATGACATAATATATACATGTATCAAACCATCATGTTGTATATCTTACATGTATTCAATCTTTATTTGATGATTAAATTACTCTTAAAAATTAATTTTATTTTAAAGATGTGGGTACGGTTCAGGATGAGATTATTAAACTACTTTTCTCAAATATGATTTCTATTGATTGGGTCTGCCAAAGTCTTACCCTGAATGGCACATATTGATTATCAATGTAATTAGCTCATGTTGGGATGTATACCCACAGACTTGGATCCACACAAAGATCTGTTTTCTCTTTTCTATTCTAAATTCTATTTTCTCAGACCAACTGTGGATTTGGAGACTGTTACCCTTTGCATTCTTATATTTAGCAATGGAAAAGACTATGACACGTTTTTTTCTAGCATTCGCTAACAACAAAGGGCCATACAGAAGTTCAAGTGTATGGAACAGGAACGAATGTGATGCAGTTAGAATATAGGCTCAGGAAACAGATTTAAGGTTTGATCTTAGCTGCAGACTTTGGTCAAGTTACTTGTTCTCTCAACTTCTGTATCATTATTGATAAAATGAGTTATTAATAGTATGTATTTTTTTTAAATGGTTGTAGTATTCAGTGAGTCAGTGCATATAAAACATTTGGCACAAAATCTGGTATCTTATAAGTGATCAAGACATGTTTGTTATTATTTTCATTTTACCAATTAAATTTATCTTTTGGCTGAGCTGTTATAATAATTTTTATTATTGTTTAAAGTATGATGCTAATAGGGTCATCAGTTTACGTTTCCTATACAAGGTACAAGTTTTCCTCTGTACCATTTATAAGTTTATCACACATAGAACTGGATGCAAGGGGAATAAATTGGGAGAGTATGAAGGCTTTATACCAAAAAAAATTGAAAAAACAACTTAAAGAACATAATTTGGTGAGATAAATTGGAACATTATTCTTATAAACGAATGACATAGTTCACTACCTGTTAGCATTGTTTGTTGAATTTTGGGGCTTCAATCTGTATAACAAGCAAATTGTACTTCTTTATGGATGATTGATTATTGATTATATTTTTAAGTATTATGATATAATGGTTTTGTGGCTATTAATAAATTTCATTTACACATTTATTTAAAGAATTATTGTTATTTTTCTTTTAAGAATAAGTTATATTCCTAAGGAATATCCTGACATATCTAAGTTTTCTAATTTTGAAATGCCAGCTTGTCGAGAAATGAATGTTCAACTTTAGGAAAACTCAAAATATCTTGTTTTGGGATGGGTAAAACACTTTCCAGAAAATTTTTCTTAACATATAGAACATGATGTTCTAATAAGGCAGAAATTATATGATGGTGTTGATCTTATAGCATGAAACCACAGAAGCAAAACTGGTCCAGGGAGATGAAAGGCCTCTGGGATCTAAGGGCTCATGGAAATGGCATCTGTGAATTAAGGTCCTGACTTACGGTAACTTTTAGGATTTCAGTAAGCACACCATACTTAAGGACCATTTGGCAATAATGAACACACTAAATGAAATGTAATGAAGATGAAATGAGAATGTGGTTACTGAAATACCAGGATTTCTCTAATGATTGCTATTCCATGTCCCCTTTCTCTCTTCCCCCTGGTTCCCCCAGTCATCCATCTATCTCTCATATATTTATGCCTATTTCACTATTTCTTCTGACAGTGCATAATGGCAGAGACCTAAGGCAAAGACTTTTTTTTAGTATGCCTCTTTTTTCCTTCCTTTTCACAATGTTACTCAGGCATACTCAATCTTTGTGGATGTTAAAATTCTGAAGATGTGCTCTCCTTCCAGGAAAATGTGAGAAGCAACTTTAAACTTATAGCCAACAGTTTATTTTATAAGAAATGCGCTACCAATATTGTATTTTACAGGAGTTGGACTATCCAGTGATATTCTGCAGCATTATAGAACTAAGTCTTTACTTGAAGGGAAGTTGTAAATTTATTGTAAGAGACCATATTCTCAGATACCTTTGGCCACTCCCAAGTCTCTTGCTTTATGGCTACTAGAATCTTTGTCTACTTACTGGATGGAGCTTTCAATGCGAGTGATGGTGAGGAAAGCAGCAAGGTTTGCTGTATAAGATGAGATGACAATCAAAGCGAATAGCCACCAAGCCCCCATCATCATTCGGGTGGCCAGAGTCGTGTATGGGACCTCCCCACCTGTGGAAAGAAGCACAGAGATTAAAGGAAGCTTAACACTTATTTATTGAGAATATGAGGTCATATAAGTTCAATACCAAGTTAACTTTCAAGTGGTGAGAAATGTTTCTACTTCACAACATCAGTATAGGTCTCCCTATTTTCATCACTCCATATTTAATTCTCTTTTATGAGACTATGTGAGATCCAGTAAAAAAGAAGCATAATGAATATCTAGTCCATGTTTAAATGATAGTTCTTCCCCCTTCTTGTTCAATCCCAGAATTAATTACTCTCATATTGCAATCACAGGTATTTACAAGTGCTCAATTATTCATTAGTTAGGTGATATTAATAACACTATGCCTATATTTATTTATTTATTTATTTATTTATTTTTTTTTTTGAGTTAGAGTCTCGCTCCGTCGCCCAGACTGGAGTGTAGTGGCCGCTTCCGGCCACAGCAGCCTCGACCTGCTGGGCTCCGGCGATCCTTCCGCCTCAGCCTCCCGAGTAGCCGGAATTACAGGCGCGCGCTACCACGCCCGGGTAATTTTTTTGATTTATTGTAGAGATGAAGTTTCGCCTGCCCAGGCGGGTCTCGAACCCGGGGGCTCAGGCAATCCACTCACCTCAGCCTCCCAAGGCGCGGGATTACAGGCTGAGCCACCCAGCCCGGCAGATTCTAACATATAGTTGTCAATCTTCAAACCTGTCTGCTTTCCAGTACTCCTTGTTGCTTCCCGAGAGGGAATACCAAATTCTTCTCTATGTCAGAAGTTGTTATAGTAGAGTTTTCATCCTAGTTAGGTGGATAGCCAGGAGGATTTTGCCCCAAGAGAAATGAAAACAGAGAAATAAAATTTATAGCCATCTTCATATATATGATTGGATAAATGTAAAGGTTTAGCATTTTTCTTCATCTTCCTCCTCCTCAATTTTTCAACAAAACCAATATACCTGATTTTTTCCCCCTTGGGGATGGTAATAAATAAGAACCTGGTTTAGTCTTTAGATATTATCTATTTTCAGAGCCTATTTTTTAAGACATGAACATTACATAAACACGTGTCCTCATCAAAGTCTAGATCACCACCACCCTCCATCTTCATAAAGAAGTAGAGATTCATTTCTTTTTTAAAAGCACACACACAAAGGAAAAAGTTCTTGTCGGCTGATTGGGTGAGTAACACAGAGAACTGCCTTGATTACAAATGACATTCAAAGAGGTTCTGTCTTCTACTTGGACATTTTCTGTGAGTGATACAGAATAGGAGATAAGGTGTTCATTCTGAATGCTTCCAAGAACAGTTTTATTGAACCTAGGTTTTATTGAAGCTGAAGCACCCAGCGATACTTGAGCCCCACAGGAAAAAAAAAAAGAACTTTTTCCCGTAAATTAAGGGCTATTACCTGAGAAAGGGAAGCAATTGTGGCACTGCCTCCAGTGGAAGAACAAAGGCTCAAGCTTTGAGTGCAAAGGAAAGAATTGGGGCTCAATTTAGAGAGGACAGCTCTAACAGAGAATGTCATTAAAGACAAGGAGAAAAAAAAAACATCAGGAAAGCTTGATTGTGCCCACTTCTAATTCTCTCTTAAAACCGGACAGCTATTAATCTCTCCGATGTGCAAGTAAAAAGCAACCCACTTCAGTCCCACAATACCCTAATACAAAGAAAAGACCTGGAAGAAAATGTCACTCCTGAAATGGCACACCTATGCAAACTACTCCTGATAACCTGAAGTAATTGCCCCTTTATGGTAGCCTCTTAATGGTAATGTTATTAATAATGCAAAGTATGGTTGGGAAGAAGTTAGTGGAAGTTTAGAACCTGGACTTTGGAATCAGACAGTCTTCAGAGCTGTGACATAAGATTTTCATGAAGAAAGAGTGGGCTTATTGTTTCTCCAATGCCTTGAAAAAACCTACACAACATAACAATTTCCACTTAATTTCAAAAGGCACATGTTTTTAAAATGGTAGCCAAGATTTCAAAATTAGAAACACATACAAATAGAAAGAGCAAGAGACAGAGCTAATCAGAGTCCTTCCCTGCCTGAGATATTTCTTCTTAAAACTGAGCTGAGAGGAAGTAAGCCTTTCTCTCTCTCTCTCTCATCTCTCTCATTCTCATTCCCTCTCTCCCTCCCTCCCTCCCTCTCTCTGTCTGTCTCTCTCTCTCTCTCTCTCTCTCTCTCTCTCTCTCTCTCAGCAGAAGTTGCAGGTTAATTAAGAACTGCTGGCAGTTGAGAGCTTACCATGAAAGAACACCAGTCTGCAATGAGAATGGGGAGAAGCTTAGACAGAAGACAACAGAGGCAGAGAAAGATGGTTCCACAAGGGCTTAAGTCCCAGATTCTAACTGCTCCTGAAGCTAGCTGTATATCTGACCCTTTTATAGTTTGGTTTTTCAAATTTCCTCAGATTATCTAAAACAGCTGTCTGAAAACTAAGGGCCTCTGGGACACATCTGACTACAGCCTATTTTTGTAAATAAAGTTTTATTGGGACACAGTCACATGCATTGTCTGCTTATGAATTGTCCCTGGTTGCGTTCATATCACAAGGCTGAGTAGAGTCATTGAGACAGAAACTATGTGGCCCACAAAGCTGAAAATATTCATTATCTGAACTGCTACAGAAAAAGTTTGTGAAGCCTTTATCTAAAACAACTCAGTGTTCTTCCAGTGATTTATTCTTTTTGCCTAAGGTAGCTCAGGTTGGGTTCTGCGAATTGCCACAAAGAATCATGATGAAATATGTCTTCAAATTTCCCTTGTGCTCAGTGCCCCCCATGTATAGCTTGTATGCTGCCCAGTCCAGCGCTGAAGCCCCTTGCCCTTCTGCATGCTCAACTCCTTTTACTGATCAGTTATTTTGGTACAGGAGTTATGCCATCTTGTATTATGTTTCTAATCAGAGGTTTACATAAGGGGACTTCCAAATGTTTATTAGAAAACAGAATTAAGAGACAAAAATAAAAAAAGAAAATTTGGCTGCATGTGGTGACTCATGCCTGTAATCCTAGCACTTTGGGAGGCCCAAGCAGGAGGATCGCTTGAGGAGTTCAAGACCAGCCTGGGCAACACAGTGAAAGTTCATCTCTACTAAAAGAAATACTTTAAAAATTACGACCATTTTGTAAAATTAGAAAATATATAAATTTTATCTCTCAGCATGTGCTCCATCGACTTCAAGACACTTTTGTAAGTGATGATATCAACCATTAAGTCTCTCCCTAAAGAATGGAGGAGCCTGGAAATTTAACCATGTCAACACAGTCTTTTTAACATAATTAACTACAGAAAAATGGGTGCCCTTTTAAAGATTTTTTTGAGATTGAGAAACAAGAATAAGTTAGAAGGAGACAAATCAAACTGTAAGGTAAGATGCCTAATCATTTCCCACCAAAACTTGTTTGAGAAAGGAATGAGGAGGAACATCATCATTATGAAAAAGGACCCTCTGGTGAATCTTTCTTGGGTGTTTTTCCTTTTTTTTTCTAATTTTGTCAAAACACTCTCATAATAAGCAGAAGTTATTGTTATTTGGTCCACCAGAAAGTTAACAAGCAAAATGCCTTGAGCATCTCATAAAACTGTTGCCATGATCTTTGCTCTTGGCCAGTCTATTTTTTATTTGACTTGACCACTTCCACCTCTTGGTAGCCATTGCTTTGATTGTTTTGTGTTCAGCATCATAATAATAAAGCCATGTCTCATCTCCTGTTACAATTTATTAAAGAAAAGCTTCAGGATCTTGATCCCACTTGTCTAAAATTTCTATTGAAAGTTCTGCCTTTGTCTGCAGCTGATCACAGTATAAGATGGAATATTTGTTTAACTTTAATTTTCCAGGCAGAATTGTGAAAGCTGAATCAATTGAGATGTCTGTGGTGTTGGCTATTGTTCCTGTGATTATTTGTCCTCTTCAATTAAGGCATGAACTATATTAATTAACTTTTTCCTCAAAAATTGATGTAGATGGTCTGTCACTGTGGGTTTCATCTTCAACATCATCTCATCCCTTCCTAAAATGAGCTATCCATTAGTAAATGGCTTCATCACCCAAGCTTCATCATCTATTTAATGTCTCTTCTTGGTTTAATTTTAGCAGAATTCATGTAGCCAATAGGGGCCCTTTTCAAACTGATGCCTTTTCCTTATTAGTACTTCAAACCAGATCCTGTTCAGACATGTAATAATAAGCTAGTAAATTTGGTGCAAAAAAGCTTGAAATCCATGCATACTTTTTCATAATACTCACTTTCCATGAATTTTTTTAAGACCTTTTATATGCCTTCCCTGTTTCCTTTCTCTCTACCATAAACTATAAAGGCAAGGTAAGAGCTATTTCTTTATCATCTTTGGTTCCCCCCATTGCTAGTGCAAAGTACACACTCAGTAAACATATGTTGTCTTTTAAATTAAATTGGCAAACACTCCTTCACTTTGCAAATGAAGACCAGCTTCCAGGCCAAATGTTAACAGGAGAAACATCTCATCAAGAAACAAAATAAGTCCTCAACCTCTGAACATTTTTAGTGTCTTTAGTCTAAAGCAGTCATTTTCAAAGCATTGTCTATGAGCAGCAGCAGCAGCCTCACCCAGGAACTTGTTAGAAACAAATTCTGGAGCCCTACTCCAAACCCTGTCAATTAAAAATGCATGGGTAGGACTCAGCAATCTCTGTTGTATCAAGACCTCTAGTGATTCTGCTGCTTACTAAAGTTTGATGCTTTCAAGTAAAAGCAAGAGGTCAGAAAATTTTTCTGTAAATCTAGATAATAAATATTTAGGCTAAGGGCCAAAAAACTCCAAGACATTATATAGTGTTTATATAAAAAGAGAGAACACAAATTTTCATAAATGTTTGATGAAACTCAAAATTCAATATTATATAATATATAGTAGTAACAATTAAGTTTAATTTTTTATAATACAGTTCTACTAATGAGAAGAATGGAATATTTTTTCAGAATAACATTTAAGTTCATTGGGGTTTAAAGTTAAGCCGGGCTCAGTGGCTCAGCCTATAATCCCACGCCTTGAGAGGCTGAGGTGAGTGGATTACCTGAGCCTGCAGGTTTGAGACCTGCCTGGGCAACTTGGCGAGACCTCATCTCTACAATAAATCAAAAAAAAATTAGCTGGGCATGGTAGCACGTGCCTGTAGTTCCAGCTACTTGGAAGGCTGAGGCAGAAGGATCTCCGGAGCCCAGCAGTTCGAGGCTGCGGTGGCCGGGAGCGGCCACTGCACTCCAGTCTGGGCGGCAGAGTGAGACTCCAACTCAAAATAAATAAATAAATAAATAAATACAGTTAATGCTCCCTATTCCAATGGTCAGAATGTGTTTTCCCCAAAATTTGTATGTTGAAGTGTAATCCCAAATATGATGGTACTTGGAGCTGTGGCCTTTGTGAGGTAGTAAGGTCATAAAAGTAGAGCTCTCATGATGGGATTAGTGGCCTCATAAAAAGAGACATGAGACAGTTTGCTTCTTCTCTCTGCTCTCCACCGTGTGAGGATACAACCAGAAGACGGCAAATCTGCAAACCAGGAAGCGAGCCCTCAACAGACACCAGATCTTCAGGCACCTTGATCTTGGAATTCCCAGACTCTAGAACTGTGAGAAATAATGCTGGTTGTTTAAGCCACCCAGTCTATACCATAGTGTATTTTTATAACAGCCCAAACTGATTAAGGCATGTATCATCAAATCTACTGCAAATATTTATCCTTAAAACCCATTCTTGGTTCACAAGAACAGGCCATAGTCCAGACATGGCTGATAAGTCGCAGTTTATCCACCCTTGTTATAAAGAATCAATGCCTACAATTAAGAGAAGGACAAAGCATTCATTGCAGGTATCAGAAGACCTATGCGTGAATTTGTGGTTTTCAGTTGGGGATGACTTTGCCCCCAATGGTGGTAGACATTTTGGATTATCACAACTGGGGTTGGGGGATACAAGTTGCGTGAGGAGAAGGGGGGCTGCTGGCATGGAAAGGGTAAAAGCCAGGAACATGAAAACATCCTAAAATGCACAGAACAATCTCCTACAAAAAAGAGTTACCTGACCCAACTTGTCACTAGCACTAAGATTGAGAACTGCTGACATAGGTGACCCTGTGTAGCTCACTGCAGGCCTGGGGACCTCCTTTCGACCTTCTGTCATATTTCTACATGCGGGCAGATCCTCTGTCTTAGTCCTATGTTTGCTTTCTAACTCACACCTGAACAAAATACCTTTAAATATTTGTGCAAAGACATTTGCAAGAAGCAAAGCTTCTCTTTCTGGAGTTTTCTAATTTTAAATATTGAGGCAAACTTAATGTCAACTTTAATACTATTTAATTTCAGAGTTATCCTTCAGAGGGAGTCTAGAGCCTGTTTTCTACTAGGAATAGAATCATGCAGTCAGGTATTTGTTGTAAGGAGAAAAACACAAAATGTCACTCAACATGATCTTTGGCAAAATAAAATGTCCTAGAATGTCCTCGGGTGTTGAAGATTGTACAAACATTGGGAAATCATGAGGCCTTTTGTTTGGAAAACTTCTGATTGTAATTGTGAAAAGGATGCAGTCATATATGTTATACCGTCTCCATTTTTCTCTCTAAAAGTGACACATCAGAAGCTAAGATATTCCTAAATTAAAAAAAAAAAAGATACCTTCTTTCTCTATGATGTGATCCAGTTTCAAGATTAAGCTATACAAATCACAGATTTGCTAAATGAGATGATGGCACCCCTGGAAGTCAATTGAAGTTGCTCTATATTAGGGAAATGTTAGCTAAAATTTGCTGAGGTTTACTACATGCTGGGCAATATCTGTGTGTTTCAGCATATTACATTGTTTTATTCTTCCAGCAACCCTATGAGGCAGATCCCATTATCTTCATTTTACAGACAAAACTGAGACTCAGAAAAGTGACTTAACCTTTAAGTTTATTTGGCATTGTGATATAGGTATCTCAGACTCCAAAGGTGAGCTCTTAGACATTATTGCATCATTAAAGCTTTGTGGACACACATGGAGCCACATCCTTCAGAAACCAAAAATTCATAACAAAACAGTATCTTCTGAAAATCAGTGATCAATAGTAATAATAGAACCCCTGGCATTTCACTGAACACTCAGAGGCAAGTAGTCCCTCTCTCCAGATGCAGTGTCAGTGTGACACCAGAGAGCTTTGTAATATTGATTTGTGTATGATGTTTCACCCCATTCTCAAAGATAGCCTCACCCACCCTGTCTTGGTGAGCCTCAATGGAAAGGTCAGGTGAGAGGCTGTATTCAAGAGTAATACTAGAATTTAGGGAGTTTGTCTATTTTGAAAAACATATATTCCTGTTATCACATAATTTCATATTTTATACAATGAGAAAAATTGCTCTTTTTAAAATAATACAATCCACAGAGAGTAAAATATTTTTGGCTAAAGAAGGTAGAACAGTGATTCACAATGGGGAAAACTGTTATCAAAATTTCAGGGCTTTCCAAAAGAAGCATTGGTTGTAAAATGGGGAGGGCCATACTAATATTGCCACTCTACCCTCTGCAGACTGTATCCTTCTCTCTAACTGGAGTAAATCCTGTGGATAGAAGGTAAGTGGAAGGAAGAAAATGAAGGAGTGACTGGAGAGGAAGAAATTAAGAAAAAGGAAAATAAAGAATCCTTCACATATTTATTCCCCCCAGGAAGCCTGTGCAAATTGCAGTCCCACCTCACAGACACATTTTCCCAGGCACACTCACTTCGGGACAAACTCTGTATGTATAAAGGAGGAGAGATAATCTAGTCAGAATAATTATGCTCCAAGCTGGACCAGAAGGCTGAAGGAGCAGCCAACTCAGCAACAGTGCCCTTGCTCCAGCTTCCCTGTTTCCTCTCCTGCTACAACCAACCAAAATCAATCAATCAAAAGACAAAATCAGTAAACTGTCCATCCCTGACTACACACACAAACACACACACACACACACACACACACACACATACACACACACACTCTTACTTATTTTGGTGTAACCCAAAGAAAGATCCTGAACAGTTTCCAAACCATTTAATCTTTCCCATATTCTGAGTTCAGAGAAAGAAGTCACACACCTGATAAAACAATATAAACAGATACATACACACATGTCAGTCAACTCTATCACAACAGATTTGAATGAAGCTCAAATGTGTTTCCTGTATTGAATATTGGGCCATATGCTAGTTATTTTCCTCAATCACAATGTAATTTTGTTGTAACAGAATTGTATCAATAGTAAAAATAACCACCATTTCTTTTAACTGAGCATGTCTATATTGATCAGATAAGCTTTCAGCATGAAGTATCTTAAATTTAATCCTTACAACAGTGTGGTGAAGTTTATCATTCTCATTTTATGGAATGTATGGGAGCGAGAGGGAGGGAGGGAAGAAAAGAGAAAAAAATAAAGGAGGAAGGAAGGAAGGAAGGAAGAAATCAAAGGTTCAGACAGAGCAAGTAGTTTGAACCCAGGAAACATGATACTGATTTAAAACACCTCTTGATATTCTACACAAAAATCCCTAAAAGGGAGACTCATCTTATCCTAGCAAGCATTACAACATAAAGAAAATTTCTTCAGGCATCTAGTTTTTTTTAAAAATGACACAATTCACTCTGTAGCAAAAAGTACTAGAAACAGTGGAGCAATAATTACAGTTTTGAGAAGAAAAACTTGCCAGTGATGATCACAGAATTTTATTCCCTTCTCTTAATATAAAAAGTTGACAAGAGGAAAAAATTTGGTTATGCAAAGGCTCTAAGGATACACTAGACATTGTTTAAAAGATTACTTGAAGGTATACTGCAGATGACCAAGATGTTAAATCCAAACCAAAATAGTCAAGAATAATGATATCTGTCAATGTATAAATGGCCTGGCCTTGTGGCCAGAAGAACTCTCAAGAAACATAATGCTCAATTTGTCACAAGAATCCTGAGGAGAATTATCCCCTAAATAAATCACATTTTTCTGGCAACAGTAATGAGTGTGGAAAAAATGTAAAAAGCTAGTGGGTTCAATTACAATTATATCTGGTTTACAATGCCTAATAATAAAAGTATTGCTTGTGAGCTATTATCCGTTGTTATGAGAAAAGTCTTATAATTAAATATTACTCTGGAAAAGACTTCCCCTCAGGCAGGTTTTTCATCAAATTCATGAGGCCAATGAAATATTTCTCCAAATGTGAGAAAAAGAAGAAAATACACAAAAATATCTATGTGTGTTCTTTGAGTAAAGGGACCATTAGGATATGTTGTAAATGTGGTTGTATTTTCCAAATTTTCTTTAACAAATATGCATTATTTTAATAAAAACAAACCTTCTAAAATATTTAAATATAAAACAAATGAAAAACAAAGATTTAGATCTAAGCCTCTGCTTACATTCTGAGATTTGAATGTATTCGCTCCAAAAACCTACAGTGGGAACCTATTTTACCTGCTCAACAAAAAGGCCAAGCTGCGTGTGCCGGAGGATGGCAAGCAACAGGTGCAGGGAGCGTGGCTGTAGGAGCACATGGATAACTCTGCTAATGATGTCAGCAAGAAGATTGTCATGGGCAGGAATTCTGGGCTGATGTTTGCCGACTCCAACTCCTCCCACGCCTGCATCCAGATTATTCTTTGAGCCAAAGGAAGAAAGCATGGCAAATTCTCTTTGGTGGATCTGACAGGGAATAAGCGAAGTGCCAGTAATTCCATTGCTGACCGGCAGACATATATGGGGGATGCAGAAATCAACAAGAGTCTCCTAGAAAGAGTGCATCAGGGTGCTGGGAGAGAGCAAGCTGACACGGGTGCTGAGAGACTCCTTTACTGGGGAGAACTCAAGGACTTGCCTGATTGCCATGATCTCACCAGGCATAAGCTCCTGGGAATATGAAATGAAAACCAAGTTTTAGATTCTGAGATTCTGCTTACATTCTGAGATTTCAATATACGAGTTCCAAAAAAACTGAAGTGATCTCTTTAAAAAGCACTGCAGTGTTCACCTTAATAAGTGGGCTTGAGTCATGAAATTCAAAGTATAAAAGATTTGAATTTCATTTCATTCCTTGAACAAAGATAAGATACCATACCTTTAGGAGAAAACTTTATATTTAAGCATGTTTCAACTATCAGTGATAATAGAAAAGGAAATATTTATGAGTCTGTGTAAAAAAAATTCCTTTCAAGTTCTTAATGAAAGATGTGATTTTAGAAGAATTAGCTAAAGGGAAAAATTGCATAAAGAGTTGAAAAGAAGGATAAATTATTTATCGGCTTTCCTTCAGTGCCTTATAAACTTTAGATATGCATCAAAAGATGCCTAAAATGAGCTAATTTCTGTAGCACATTTCCATTTAGAATTACATTGTAGGTTTCAAAGCATACTTGTTCTGTTGTGCGCATGTTACATGTGTGAAATTGTGTTCAGGTACAATGCCAACCTTAATCATATAACCAGAGCACTCTTTACAGGGTAGATGTATTCCTGGAAAGATGTATGCAAATCAAATTATATTGGAAATACACTTAGGAATTCACATTGTGGTGAATCGTTTGGGAAACCAAGAATCCTTCGATGATATGAAAAAGAAAAAGAAAAAAAGAACCACCCACTAAATTCCCCATCTGGCAAGTTTAAATGTTGCTCTTATTTGCTTTCTTCCAAAAGAATATGTTTGGATAATATGCACAGAAACCCCTGACAAAATCTATTACTTGTAATAAAGGGTAAACTTCTCAATTTAAGAACAAAGAACATTTGACTAGTTAGAACAATCTGAGTATAACTAAAACAAAACACATGTTCCACCCAATGGAGGTAAAAAAAAAATGCTTAAATATGTTTCTCATACTAAGAAGTTTCAGCATATAGCTAGTGTAAGACTGAATCTGTCCCTTTTATTTTAATTGATGGCATCTGTAAGCCAATTGGCACCTACTAGGGGCTGCACAAATTCCAGAAAGCTTTAAAAGAGTAATTATTTTCAGACTGCTCATGTATTTTTAAATATTTAATTCAGAATAAAGTTTGCTTTGTGTGTTTGACATTTTGTCAGGGAAAATACAAACCTTCAAAACAATGATAATATCAACTGTGTTTACAACAAATTAGAAACACATTCATCTCCTCCCCTGGGGTTGTTTTGGGACCAACATGAATACAGCTCAAGAAATTGAATTGCAATGACTAATTTGCCCTAACTTTGAGCAGGAATAATTGGAGGAGGAAAAGGTACCCTGGTTTACCTGAATCAGGAGTCTATGTGACATTCTTCAAGATCTACAATGGGAAGCCATTTTACCTGCTCAATAAGAAGGCCAAGCTGGACGGCAAGCAACAGTTGCAGGGGTTGCTACAGGAGCACCAAGGTAACTCTGCTGATGATGTCATCAACATGATTGACATGAGCAGCACCTGCAGGACTTCTGGGTTGACGTTTGACAACCCAGATGGTAACAAAAGAGATGGAAGCCAGCTCAAAAAGGACTCTGATCATAGACAATTTCTCCAAGGGAGAAGAGAGACTTTCTTCTCAGATGTCCAGCTTTAACGAAGCCATGACTCAGATCAGTGAGCTGGAGAGGAGAGCTGTGGAAAAGCTCAAGGAGATAATGAAGCAAGGAGTAGGCTGGCTTGGGCTCTCAGAGATGATTGTGCAGCTGGACTATGACCTGGAAACTTTTGTGAACTTCCCTGGCCGAGCAAAACAAGTACTTCTCAGTCCTGAGATGGCACCAAGGCCTTGCACCCAGCCATGCATCTAGGCCCAGAGAAGCCGGAGGAGTCAGAGTAACATGAGATACTGCTTGTTTTTTCCTCAGTTGTCACCCTCAAGGGACTAAGGAGCTTTTAGTTATTACCTTTCTGTATTGCTCTTTTCTCCATCAAGAGGGAAAAGCTCTCTGGTATAGAATTTTCCCTTGGACAGCACCCTGCCTGTGCAGACTGGCTGCTGGTGGAAGACCCTGGATTGTCCTCTCAAGAGGAGGAAAGAAGCCTTTAGTCCAACACTTTGCTGACTCTAGCCTGCCTTCCACACCTCTGATCCAAGCACTGAGATATCCTGTACTTCAAAAAACTCTTCCTTGGGACCTCTTCCTTGCTGTCTTTTGAGGTCCAAGAGGATCCCTACTGTTTTCTGTCTCGTGTGTTTATATATTGTGTGTAACAATGAAGAAAACAAAATTTTTTTTAAAAGATACCTAACCTTTTCTCTTTGACATTTCTATTTTTGTAAAGCCTTTGTTTGAAGTGGATAAGATACTTTTTGATGGTTAGATACATATTAAACTAGATGAAACCTGTATGCAAAAGCAATCCTCATGCATTGTGTAAGCTGAGAGCTGGTACATCTACTGTGGTGCCCCCACCATGGTATAAGTATGGGGTAGGACTGCCCAGATTTCAGGCCATTTGAAGACCTCAGAGAGAGCCTTGCAGGTCTGTAGTACTCAAGAGTGAAGGGGAGAACAAGTTAGCTGCCCCTTGTGATTAAAAATCCCTGAAACTATCCATGATAACAGTAGGAAACCATGCATACCAGTATTCTTGAGAGTGTCCTGGTTTTTACTCAAGACCCTTATGTTCCATCCAGTTAGCATCCCCTTTCCTTCTCCAAAGTATACCAGCTTAGATGAGAAATTATATGATTACCTCAATTAAAAGCTGTCTATGTAGAAGGAAATAATTATATATTTTAAAATCCTATAAATGAATCCATTGATAAAGCAGATAAATATTACACATTACCCCTCCCATTAAAAGTGAGGGATTGGTTGATTGGTTGGTTAACTAGTGATGGAACAGACAGAGATTATCCAATGTTTTGCTTTCTTTTTCCCTTGTCACAATAGGTGAGGCTCAGAAGAAGGCCAGATCAGCTACAGATGTGAAGAGACCCCATATTCTCTGCACTCAGTTGACTATGAGTACATCTGTAACCCTCTACACACGAAAAAATTTAGCCATCTTAGGCAGCCGATTCAGTGTTGAGTAAGTGGCTCAAAGGACATTCAGAGAAGGAGAAAACAAAACAAAACACCTACAACTCTGGTTGTCCTCAAAGCTTCATTTGAGGAAAACGGTGGCTAGATCTTGAGCTCAAGAGAAAGGGAAGAGAGAAGCATCCCCAGGTGAGATGAGACCAGGCCCTGAGGAGTCCTGCAGAGAGGGGGCAGAGACAGGTTTGGCTGAAGTGCAGAGCCACTGCAAGGAACAGAGGCATTAGCTTTGAAGGGTGATGAGGATTGGATTAGAAGGGGGCTCAGGCAAAGGAGATCCTACCAGGCTCGGGGGAGACACAGTCCTCTGGGATTGTCCATGGTAAGTAACTTCAAATATTGTACTGGAGTTAGATGCAAAGAGGCTGACCAACATGAGGGTAGTCATCGAGATGGCTGGCTTTGCTATTGTTTTAATTTAATGATTTGAATAGGTAACATTTGTACGGTTAAAATTTCAAAATGGACAAAATTATACATAATTTCAAAACATCCTCACTCTCCTTCCCAGCCACCCTGTTTTCTCTTTCCAGAGGCAACCAATACAGTCCCTTTTTTTTCTATCCTTTTAGAGATTTCTGTATCATATAAGCAAATAATCTTCTCATTCCACTTCTCCTTTTTGGCTTACATCAATAGGAGCTTATTACATGCACTATTCTGATCTTGCTTTTTTTATTGAAAAATATATAGAAGATTTTTCCATATCAGATTATTAAAAGTTCCTGTTTCCTACAATTTTACAGCAATTCATTCTATGACAAATCATGGCTTCGTTAAGTCTCCTATTAAAGGGAATTTCAATATTTTGCTATTGGTAGCAATGCTGCACCAATTGCCCTCACACATTCACCATCACACACTTTTAAGTAAATCCGTAGGATATTTCTAGACACACAACTGCTGAGGCAAAGAATATATGCATTTGTAATTTTTTTATCTTAAAAATATATGTTATTTTTAACTGACAAATCACAATTGTATACATTTATGGAGTACGTGATGTTTTAATATACACATATAATATGAAGTGATTAATCAAGCTAATCAACGTAGCAATCACCTCATTTCCTTGACATTTTTTGGTGATGATCTGTTTGAAATTTACTCTCTCAATTACTTTGAAATCTAAAATACAGTAATATTGACTATAGTCATCCTGCTGAGGGAATCAACCTAAGTGTCCACCAGTGAATGAATAGATAGAGAAAAATGTGACACAAACACACACACACACACAGACACACACACACACACACAATGGGATACTAATCAGTCTTTAAAAAAGAACAAAATTCTATAATTTGGGACAGCATGGATGAATCTAGAGGATATGATGCTAAGTGAAATAAGCATTTGCAATTTTGAAATATCTTGCAACATTGCTCTTCATGAATGTTGTTCCAAATGACATTCCCACTAGAGGGCCTGTTTCCTCAGAGTCCAGGTGAGCTCAGTGGGCTGTCAAACTTTTATTTGGGGTCAATACTGGGAGGTGCGAATGGAGATAAGAAGCACTGCTTCTTCTATTTCTATTTTCTGACAAGTAAAGGGGACCCCTATGACTCTCTCCACTCCCAGGAAGGTAAAGTGACTTATCAGTCAATTTGGGAAGCATAAACTAGGTGTAGTTCTCTCAGCACAAGCTGCCCCAGAAAACAGTTCTTTTTTGTTCCTGTGCATGGCATGGGGAAGCCTCAGTGCACAGTGACCAAGGACAGGCTGCCCCTTTATGGGGTTAGACGGTGGCCTGTCTGGCTCTCATACTCAATCTCATCTTACAAATCCTCCCTTATCGGTAATAAGGGAATATTTTAGCATCCCCTCCCCCCACATCTGCTATTACCTTTTTTTTTTTCTCAACCTGTTCACCACCAGAGCAGAATCTCAGAGACCCAAGTAGGAAGCTTACATTTAAAGAGATGTTATCTTACTATTTCCTAAAACTTTACTTTTCAAGTAAGCAAAAATACCAAATACTTCAGCTGCCATCCCAAGAAGTATTTCTACAAGTAGGGTCTTCCGCCTTTGAATCACTGGGGGATGAGGAGGGGGTGGGGGACTATCTAAAATGCAGATTCACAGAGTTCAAGGTTACAGTGAGCTATAATCACACCACTGCACTCCTGCCAGGGCAACAAGAGAGACCCCATCTCAAATAAAATAAAATGCAGATCTATGCTCATTTCATAGTGTGAACTGGGATCATTAGAAGCGGAAACAGAGATAAGTGAATAAGTAAGGCCCAGGAATCTGCATTGTAAAACAAGCTTTTACAGGTGATTTCGAAGCATAGTAAAGTTACAAAGCATTACATTAAATAGTTATTACCAGTCTTGAGGAAACCCTAAATAACCTGTGCTACTGTGGTGACCAAAGCCAGCAAACCAAGTGAAAGAGGAAGCTAAAGAAAATAGGACCCAGGAGGGAAAACTTGAAATGTTAAGAACTCACAAGTGCCAGCCGGGAATAACAGCAAAGAAATATTCATGAGGTTATTAAAGAAATAGATAAATAGCTTTCTGCCTCTATTAGGAATGGTACTTCAAAGCTGAGTGGCATCAAAGAAGAAGGATGAATAGGACAAATGAAAGCTGTGGGTTTCAATTATTTATTGGCATGGTAAAAAACAAGATTTGGGGGATTCAGAGCCTTCAACATATTCTAAATAAATTGTTCTTGTCTGACTAGATTAATTAGCATGTTAAAAGACTGGGTGTTAATTAGTTGTCTTTACTCTGCACTACTTACCCACAATACAACTGAGGAGTTATTATCTCCTACTTGTTAATTGGCTATTAACAGCAGGATGCAATTGCTTTGGAAATTATTCCCTTGAAAGTGCTTAAGGTGTAATGTTGAGAAATGTATCCGTATATATGTTTCATATGAGCCAAAGAATAGCCTGGCATGCCAATACCTCCTCATGCTTTCTGGACTACAAAGTAGGTTTCTTTTTTTTTTTCATTTAATTGTTCACCTCTATACTTCTTAAGCTAGGGATGAACCAGCTTCATGACCAAGGAAGTTACTCTAGGCAGGAACAAAGCACGCTGCCTTGATCACATTTGTATCATTTAACCCTATTTAGTTCACTAGTTATCTTTTTCTTTCTTTTATTTATTTTAACTGATCAAAATGAGGAATAAGTTAGATTACTTATTTTTGTCTATTTTTATGTTTATACTATAAATATAATTTAAATTTATATTTATATTATAAATAATATAATAATATATCTATATGTATATTATATCTAACATAACTAATTTATTAGAAGTTTGACTAATTTTTATTGAGGTAAAAATAGATTAATATGTATAAATCTTAACATACAGTTTGATGCAATTTTATTCTTCTATACACCTCCATAACTTCCATACACATGGAACCATTTCCAGAAGGTTCTCTGGTGCCATTTTCCAGTCCATGCTCAATCTCCCACGGCAACCACCATTTTTCCATCTTGAAATTTTTTGCCTCATTTTGTGTGATAAAGTCACACAATATGTATTTGTATGTCTGTCTTCATTTCTCAGTATGATATCTACAAGATTATGACTACTCTTTGCTTAAGTTCTACTGGTAAAACACATAGCCAGGGAAGAGCTGACATTTTCACTAGAAAGTACTCAAGCAGGCCATCTCATACTCTGCTTTGGGGACCGTGGGCTCTGAGGAGCATGCATGTGTTCCCTTCTAGGACAGGGTAGAAGTAGCATTGTCCAGACTAAATGTCTGATAGCCAAGGAGGACAGTGAGGCCAGGCTGGTGGGAGAATCATTGCCTGTGTTTAGACCCACTGTCAGCATTGAGTCCCTAAAAAAAGCAGGGCTCTGGCCTTGCTTCCACACTGCCCTTGATATTCTTGGCACTCCCTACAACCGTGTTCTCAAACATCAACAAGGATCAGAATCGCCTGTAGAACTTGTAAAACCACAGATTGTGGGGTCCTCACCTGAGTGTTTGATTCAATAGCTCAAGTGTGGTACCCAGAATGTGTATATCTAATAAGTTCTTGCAGGTGCTGCTGGTGCTGCTGCTCTGAGGACCACACTTGAAGACCCACTCCTCTGTAGCATCACTCAGGACTGGGGCGACTATGTTCTTATGCTACTGAAGATATCACTTACCTTACTAAGCTCACTCAAACATAAGCAAAGTCAGACTTAAAGTGGCGAAAAGGATGTTACTCAGTGTCTCCCTACGTAGGGAAGGTGCTGAGCTCCATTCTAATTTGTGGTTTGCACAGATGTGACTGAACATTTTAAAAGGAGAATGACAGAGTTAGGAGGGGGATAAGGGAGTTCAAGTAGCATCAGGGAAAGGAAAAATGGCAAAGAGTTTGTCAGTGTAAATGTAATTAGTCCAGGTGGGTCGGCTAACTGGCTACTATGGAAGTTAGGAGTTTGTCTCCCCATTGAGACTAGGAGACAGAGACTCCACTCTTCCCAATGATTGCATTTCACAGAAACGCCTTTCCAGTACTTGAGAAAGACACTCCTAAGTTGTAGGAGATACAGACATTTGTCAAAGAGACAGGATGAATTGTAAAGCCCTTTTTAGTAAATTCTCTGAGAAAGGAAGGTCAGGAGCATATCATCTGATGTTGGCTAGAACAGACAGTAAATTCTTATGACAGCTCTATGCTTTTCTAGACAGGGACTCAAAGTGACACTGGGTAGGCTGGGCATAGTGGCTCAAGTCTGTCATACTAATACTTTGGGAGACTGAGGCAGGTGGATTGCTTGAGGTCAGGAGTTTGAGACCAGTGTGGGTAGCATAGCAAGACCCCTAACTCTACAAAATAAATTTTTTAAATTAGCTGTGTGATGGCACACTACTGTAGTCCTAGCTCCTTGGGAGGCTGAGGCAGGAGGATTACTTGAGCTATGATTGTGCCACTGCACTCCATCCTGGCCAACAGAAACCCTGTCTCAAAAAAGAGAGAGACTAGGTCATCCCAAGGATGTGGCCTTAGTCTGCAAGAAGGATTGATCAAGTCTCTAAGTGCAGAGGTTTGGACAGAGTCCTTATGTGCTAAGAGTTCTTTGCAGTTCTTCACCACCAAAGTGGATAATGGAAACTCCCCAATACATACACTGCCCCCTTCTCCCCTAGACAGCCCTATCTTTGTCCACTCTAATTCTTTGCTCACTGAGTCACTGTTTCTCATCTCTTTTTATAAACCATGGGTCTAATGTAGAAGAAATCTAAAGTAGCATTCCTAATTCTGAGGAACTTAAAAATGTAACATAAATGAATCCTTAAATGTTAACCAAATGACCACAGCTGTAGGCTATGGAGCAGATTATCCCAATTTTATTACTCAGTGAATCCAGGTAATAAAAAGTTATTCTCACCTTACCTATCTGCTCATCCTAATGCAGAGCTTTTAAAATGTGGTTTGGAGACTCCTGGAGATTCCCCCCAAGACTTTCAGGGCATCTTTAATGTCAAAACTATTTTTATAATAAAAATTAAATGTTATTTACTTTTTGTTACAGTGTTGATATTTTCAGTGATGGTGTAAAGGCAATGGCATGTAAAATTTTAGGTGCCATGGTACAAACACTGAAAAAGAAGCATTCTGAGGGCAGGTAGTTGGATCAAAGGAAACGAAGTATGAGAACACACTAATGCAATTTTCAAAATACTTGGTTGAAATGAAAAATTAAAACAATTAAATCTGTTTATAATTTTTTAAATTGACAGATTTTTTATTATTATTATTGGTATTACTGTGTATACCACCTGGGCAGAAATACATTCTTGTATACTGCTCACAGAAGCACTATTTATCTCAAACTTTCTGGAAGACTGGCAGATATAGATTTTAAAGACCATAAACAATGCTACAAGACTCAAAGATTTGCACAATTCTGAGGGCACCATTCATATTTATATGAAGGTGACACTAAATGGAGTTGACACAGCTACAAGCTGTGTCTCTATGTATACCCTTTGACCTAGAAATTCTACTTATAGGAACTTTTCCTAGAAAATATTAAGGATGTGTGTAAAAACCAAAGTCTCATCACAATGTAATATACAATTGTATAAAATGAAGAAAAGCATAAAGAATCAATAATAAATTAACTAAATCAGTATGTCTATACTCTACAGCCATTAAGAATGAAGTGGCACCTTTAACGACATAGCATTTAGATATCATGTGGCTGAAACAGTATGTATGGGATGATTCACTCTTCATTAGAAACTGTAGTTAAACACATTTGAGCATCATTATATTGTAGTAGGAAAACACACAGCTCTGCAGTCAGATCACCTTGTTCAAATATAGGCTTTGACACATATTTAACCAAGAGTCTTAAACAAGGTGCTTTGCCAAGTGGATTTGGAATGTGCTTGCTGCTTATAGCTATGAGCATCTAGAGAGAGTAGAGGAAGCTAAGAAAGGGCTCCATTTTTCCACCTCAACAAGAGGCTCACAAGACCAATGTCACTCCCAAATTTTTTCTTGCCATCAAAGAGAATTTCTGGCTCCAGCTGTGACTACTCTCAACAGCCTTCACAGCTATAGCTACCATCTACCTCCCAACCACAACCTTATCAAAATGCCCAGTCCATGTTACTGGTGTTTATTTACTACTCATAATTTGGCTTTTCTGAGGTTTAGAGTTTATTTGTATTTTTTAATTTATTGTCATATCATTAAAGAAGATTTCTTGTTTGCATTTGGAGCAAAACACCTAACTATAGATACAAAAATATTCCAGCAATTATTATCATTAGCTTGTTTTCCTTGGCACTGAAGAAACTTCCTGTAACATGCTAATGATGTTTGATAACATCATGTATACCAAAATCACCAAAGGTATCTGTAGAATATAACTCAATATGCTTATTTTCTAGTCTTTAGAAATTCTCTTCTGCTGGGGGTACCCTTAGAATAGGACCTGTGTTTTGAAGACTTTGAAGAAAATAGTTCTAGAGCTCAAAACTCTCCACTGTTACTGAAGGCCTTCTTGGCCCTGGCCATTCTTGTGGGCAGTGACAGTAGTTGGCATTAGTATTACTCACTTTCCTTCTGGGCACTGGAAGATGGCACGTCTCTGGCCACTTGAGGTCAAGTGCAACCAGGCCACTTGGTTTGTCCAACGAAATGAAAAGAGATATAACGTGTCATTTCTGGGTGTGAGGTTTAATCCCTAGTGTGAGATTCTCCACTGCTCCCTTCATTCTGCTATAACAACACTTGGTGTTCCGGTTGGTGGAGCCACCGTTATCCAGGGTCCTTGAGTGAGGATAACATGGAACATACTCTTGAAAAGAAGAAAGATAAACCACTGTTGTTTTAAGTCAGCAAACTTTCTCTCTACTAGTAAATATTTTCAACTTTGCAGGCCATTTAGTTTCTGTCGCAACTGCTCAAGTCTACTGTAGGTAGCATAGGCAGCCCTAGAGAATATGTAAATACATGGTTGTGGCTGTGTTCCAACAAAACTTTATTTATAAACACAGGAAGTGGTCTGAATTTAACTCTGGGGTCATAGTTTCTTACCTCTGTTCTAAGCCATTGAAATTTTAAGGTTGTTTGTTTCCATAGCATTAACTTAGCTTTGGCTGACCAATAAGATAACGATAGGTCTGTTAATGCAACACACTTGAGAAACAAGTCCCTGACAGTGGCACAATTTATAATAGTGACTTAGAACCTGGTAAAAAGTCCTTTGAAGTAACAGTCCTTTGAAGCCAAAGTGCCTAGCCAAAGCAAAAGCAGCTTAGGAAAATCGATGAGACATGAGGGAAAACAGAAAGGTTTTTCTAACGGAGCCAGCAGTTAGACTGGGGCTGTTTCAACTTAGACTTCTATAATCTAAGAAAGCTTCTCCACTCTGACTAGTGTTTCTCCATAAGGCCTCTGTCTCTCTCCATGGCATCTGATCATTCAGTAGTCCAGTCTAAGTATCTTTGCATGACTTCCCCCAGAAAGAACATGGAAGCTGCCAGGTTTCTTAAAGAACAGATCTGGAAAAGACATAGCATTGTTTCTGCCACATTCTACTGGCCAAAGCTAGTCACAAGGCCGTCCCAAATTCAAGAAGAGGACAAAGAAGTTCTTGGTAGGAAGAAGCAGCATATGTATAAGGGAGGGGGAGGAATTGCTGGCAGCCATCCTTCAAGTGAATGTACCTGACTGAGAAGCTAAGAGGTGCTAATAAAGGCAAAAAGTTTTGCACAGAATACGGTCCAATACTATCCCACTAACACTGGACAAGTGGTGGGCAGGCTCATGGGTCACACTTATTCTTGCATAGGTGATGGCAGTAACCTCCTTGCTGGTCTCCCTGCTTCCACTTTTGTCCCCTTTGTCTATTCTCTCCACTGTGTCAGAGTGATTCTGCTAAAAACCTAGTAAGATGATGGCACACAGTGGCTTCAAACCCTGCAGTGGACTCCTAAGATACTAAGAATAAAATGTAAACTCCCTACCCTGGTCTGTAAGGCCCGCTTTGATTTTGCCTCAGGCCAACTGACAACCTTATTTTCTCCATACTTCTCATTATTCACCCCACTTTGGCTATACTGGTCTCTCTGCAGTCCCTCCTGCTTCAGGGCCTTTGCACTCACTGTTTTCCTTTTGTGGAGTAGCCTTTCCTCACATATTTATGTGACTCAGTCTCATAATTCTCTTAGATATCTGCTCAAATCCGCTTTCATCAGAGAGGTCTTCCTGGCCTACCCTATATAAAAGGACATGTGCCATCACTCTAGCCACTTATCTGGACTTATTTTTTCACCACAATGCTTATCACTACTTAATTACATTGTATATGTATTGCTTTATTTGTGAATAATCCCTCCCACTTGCATACAAGCCTCATGTGGCAGGAATTCTGTTGTGTTCACAGGTAAGTCCTCAGCATCTAGGAATTAGAATGTAGTATGAGCTCAAAAAATGTTTGAGTCAGGAAAAAAGGAAGGAGAGGAGGGAGGGAAAAGAGGGAAAGGAAGGAAAGGAGAGAAAGGAGAGAGAGGAGGATAGACAAGGGTGGAATCTTTGAATGTGATACCGCACCACCTTAGGTTGCACATTAGACAATTCCATGTATTTCTAGAGTCTCAACTATAGAAATGTGGTATTTTCATCAGACAGCTTCCCCCACCCCCTTACATGGCATGGATTTTTTACAGACATCTCCTTTTTGTACTGCAAATTCAATTTCACTTAGAATCCAGGCTGGCTTGCAAGAACTGAATGCATTCTTGAAAGCTACTCTGTGCCAGTTTCACCAAACACAGTGTTTCAGAGAGTACTGCTGGCCACTTCTTATCTTGCTTTCCCTTTTCTGGGATTAGTTATGGTCAAGACGAAAGCAATCTGCCAATAAATCTTTTCAAGGGTACTTTAATTGAGATGTTCATGTTCAAATGTTTTAGCCTCAAAACAAAATGCTCAAGGGAAGTCATGTTAGATGAGCTGAAATAAAATCTAGGGCTTTGTTTTTTAACAAACACACTGCTAACAGTCCGGTAGCAGGGAAACGATGACTTTCTGAACAAAGCTGGAAGTGAGTGAGGAGGCTGAGTAAGGATTTGGTGTTTGGCAGAACTTGAATTCTAGCTCTAGCACTTACAGGTCTGTAGCCTTGGAAATGTTGCTCAAGTTCAGTTTTCTCACATTAAAAAATTGGAATCATAATTGTCTACTCCATAAAATTGTTTCACGGAATAAAACAAGTTGACAAATATGAAATGCTTAGCATAACACCTCTCAGTAGTAAGGGCCTATCTAGGTAAGGCAGGCCCCAACTACTGTTGTCGAGATAGGAATATCTAAAGCCTTAAAGTGGTGTTCTCTGGCATGTTCCATGTGTCATGTTTAGGCAAGAGAGCTAGTTGCCAACCAGTGAATGAATGAGAAGGCAGAACAAGGAAAAGCTACTGGCATCATCAGAAAGTAGGGAAACATCAGACTATGAATGCAATCGTGTAGATAGAGCCAGCACTTCAGCTAGCAGAGCACTGAGTTGCTACCGCAAAAGAAAGTAGCAGAACTGGGTAAGTTAAGCTGAGATTTAGGAGGAGGCTCTTTTGATAAAGTATGTAACAGATGTTCCTGGATTCTGAGGCCTGCCAAAGACTATACCATTCCCAACGTCTCCAGGAACCATGACCACCCTTCATCTGAAGCACTTTGAAGAGAAGACAGACCCAGCAGGCAAAGTTGAAGTCAAGAAATCACAGTCCTCTGTGAGCACAGGCTGAGCTTTTACTTTCAAAGGGAAGCCAATATCTTGGCTAATCAGAAACAGTAGGTCAATGACAGAAGCTAGCCTGAGATGAGAGGAAACAAATAGTTCTGTCATTCTCAAAGCCAAAACAAGCCTCTTTATATTTCAAAATAAAATCTTATCTAGGTTGATGGTCAAGGAGGCTGGCAGTGGTACACAAGGCCTCCTCTTTTTCATTGGTATTACTGCATTCCCCAATGATGCTGTCTCTACATAATGTGCTATAGGAAAATCTCCATTTTCATTGAATTTGGGTGTAAATCAAGCTGTGGAGCTAGATTCCTCCCCCGTCCCGCTTTTAAGCAGCTGAATCACTGTGAGGGTGAGCTCAGACACCCCAGGGCAGACAGGAAATGAGTAAATACTGTCAGGGTTTGAAATTGCTATTTTTTTTTGTAAAGCAATGTGTATAGCCAGTGAAAGCAAGTACGTAGCAAAGTACTCTAAACTAAGAGTCAAAAAATACCCTTTACTGTCTAGCAACACTCTCGAAATTGAGCCTTAGAAAGTGAATAGCCCTGAATCTTCTAGGACAATTCTGACTCATGTTGCATACTTTCAATAATGACTCTTTAGTAAATGGCTGCTAAATATTGCATTGTAGGCCTTTCCCATAAATAGAAATATAAAAAGGAATCTTTTGTAAAGATTACATGATCAAATACTTTGACTACCATATTTAATTTGAATTCATTTAAGCTAGCTCCCAAGGCTCTCTTTTCTTCTCATTTTTCAGGCTTCTCCTGAGGAATGTCACCTGTTCTGTCTACCTTGACATGAACATTTCCCAAATTTATACAGTAGACTTACATCTTATGTGGGAGTTAGGTCCCATATTCAGAAACCAAAGCAAAAATTATAAATATTACTAGAATTATCCTTGAACTTCTACACTCAGCTAGGCAAAATGCTCCCTCCATGAGTTCTTAGGCGCCATAAGAACTGAGACTTACCAGGAACCACAGATCATACACCCACTCCCATCATACACTCACTCCAGTGCAGATGCTCATTGTATAGAATAGTAGATGCCACCCAGGTCCTACCTGTTTCTCTCCCTTCCACTCCTTCTTTTGGTGAGTGCATCAGTCAGAGTTTAACCAGGGTCTATGGTTCAAGCAGAACCACATTAGGCAATGTATACATACATCTCTCTAAATCTGTTCTCTGTGTACCTGATTTAGGAGCTTGAAGTCCCCAGAGCAAGCACTTGGTAGGGGAAGATCAGTGTAAAGTGGAAGAGGTCAAGATCAGGCTGGAGCCCAGCCTACAAACATGGACTAAAACTTCTGTTAGTCCTTGTTTCTTCTCATTTTGATAATGTTGGTCCCTTCCAAAGCCAGAATCCTTTGTTATGGAGCTAAATACACAACTAAGCTAGAAGTCAGCAAGCCTGAAGAAGGAATCCAGGGCAAGCAGAGCGGTTAAAGGATAGCTGCTTCTTCATGCCAATGAGATGAGGTGAGTCAGCAGATCAGCAAAAATGTCTATGAGCTGCAAAATGTCTGCTGCTGCCCTTCTACCCACCAAATCTCCCAAGACTACTCCTGTGATCCACCCTATCTGGAAACATAAAAAAATGGGAATTCTGGCAAGTTTAGACAAGCCTACCCAAGTTGACATTTTACAAAGCCATCACAGTACTTGTTGAATGCCACAAACTAAGTGTGGTTAAAACTCTTCTCCTGATTTTGAGACCCCTACATTAAAAACCTTTTCAGACCTCTTCCCCATGCTGTTCCCACAAGCACTTCAAAATTGCTATGCTCCTCACTGACATAACAACTTTCCTCTTAAATCTATTCCCTTTCCCCTCTACTCTCAGTTAGTAAAACCACCTAAGGCTGATACCTGGAGTCAACCTCTCCTCTAAGTTTCCCCATATCTATTCAGTCCTAAGCCTAACCAATCCTAAACTTTAAATAGTTTAAGTATCTACCTCAGATTCACCATTATCACCTCTTCTTTTTTTCCCCTTTCCTTTTTTCTCTTCTTTTTAACCACAGCAGCCTCCCAACTGGTATTTCTGCTTCCAGTTTATCCTTCTGAGATTCAGTGCATAAGAATCACATGGAGATGTTATTAAAGCACAGATTGCTGGACCCTGGGCCTCACCCCCAGGGAGTCTGCTTAAGTGATGCTGATGCTGCCATCCACTTTGAGTAGCACTGCTCTACTCAGAGAATCATCCTTCAAAAATGCAATACCAATATATGCCTTTCATCTATAGAATAACATTCACATTGCCCATATTAGTTAAGATGTCTCTCTTTCTCCCTGCCCCCCCCCCGGAAGATAGATGGCATACTCAAGGAGTATAAAATGAGGAAAGATTAATAAAAGGCCTACTTACAAAGATGTGGGAAAAGCATAAGGAATAGTGCAGTAACAGCCATGCCCTCTTACCATCCCTGGATCAGAAGGATGGTCTCCAGAACCCAGAGAGAGAAAGAGTTTCATTTGTTTCATAAAAAAGGTTCTCACCAAGAGCTGTGAGCTTCAGATGGGAGAGACAACCAGCCTGATCTTCTCCCATCTGTCAGAATTTTGCTGGGACTCCCTATTACCAGAATCCATCTGGAAGGCAGAGGACAAGAAAGCCCACTGATATAGCTCATACAGATCAGCCACAGGGGGCATAGAATGGGTAGAAAAGGGTGGGAGAGTGGAGCTGGAGGGACTCCACTATAAGATGCCCAGCACACTAATACCACATATAGAAAAGCTCAGTAAATATTTAGCACAATGAATTGGTTTTATCAGTTCAGAGCAGTGAATGGCCTGTTGGGCTAAGGATCCCAAATGACTCTGTGCACAAATCCCAATTATGAATAGACACACACGTTCCTGACAGTGGCATTGCTTTAAAATAATGGGAACCTTCTTAGTGTGTCTGTAGGCAGGGTAGAAGATAACCAAGTGACAGCTTGACCCTGGAGGTGAGGCAGGAATGATGAGTCAAGAGGAGAAGTTGAGCACATTGCTTACTCCCTTGAGAAAGGCAGCACAAGAAAGAGCTGCCCATGGCTAACAGTTGGGTTATACAAAAGTTTCAAGTCTTGCAAACTCACTGTTGTGCAGAGAACACATTACAGAATGGTTTGCTTGGTCAGTGGATTCAGATGTTCCTCTCACATCCCTCCATTTACTAGTGGGCTCTACTTAGCAGAGTTGCTTTTGCACATGAAGGTAAAAGTGAGGATTTCATGGAGAAGAAAGAGATTTAGATTAGCAGTCATGGTCGTATTTGAGAGAACAACTTAAAATGCAGGTTATACATCATAATTCCATTTATTCCTCAAAATTGTATTAAGTACCTATTTTGTACAGAAACTAGGATAAGAGACAAGGATGAAAAGATGGAATCAGAAATAAAATCTTATAGTCTGGATCAGGATATAACACATTTATATAAACAACTAAAATACAAAGTAAAGAATTGTAATACAAGACGAATATGAGATGCAGATAAAGAGATAACCCCAGGACCCATAGGGTGAACCTCTAAGAGGAAGCAGCCTATGAAAAGGCATGTGGTTGGGAAAGCACTGAGTACATATTGGTGACCCTAGAGGTAAGTTTTAAAGTTAGAATAGTAGACTGAGCAAGATCACACAGGGTCTTAAGGAGCAGGTCAAGGCACATGTACTGTATCTGCTGCACATCAGAGCACCAGTTAAGAGTTTTGACCAAGACGTGATATGTTCACAGCTAGTAGCAGTGTGTAGGGAGGATCTGTGGATTATTTGACCAGGCATCCCTTGGATAAAAACATGTTTGAACATGCAAAAAATTCATATTTATTCATGAATTATATACATGAGTCATTGTCTTACTATATTCTGTACATAAGGCAAACATCAAAAATTAGAAATTAAGAAACAAAAATATGCAAGGTGAATAAATTGAAGCGTTAAGATTTTCTTCCCCATATTCCAGTGGATTGCATTGTGTGTTTCCTTGGGTCTGTGTCCTCCGTCTTAGAGACCACTAGGAAAGAGGCAACTTTTCAAGCAGACAATGGTAACCCTTTCAATATAAATCTATGCTTTAGAGTGGAAGGTCAGATGCCCATCTAGGAGATGGGGTAGGCTGTGGACAAAGACTGAATGGGGTAGAGGCAGAAAATGGGGCCTTTATTAGGGAAGATTAACTGAATGCCCAAGCTAGGCTACACACAGTAGGAGTTGTTCAGCTCCTTGTTTCCCAGATTATTTTTAAATGTTTAGTCTCTGACTACTGTTAGAAAGTCAAAGAACAACAGATGCTGGCATGGTTGTAGAGAAAAGGGAGCCCTCATTCACTGTTGGTGAGATTGTACAGTAGTTCAACCTCTATGGAAAACAGTCTGGATATTCCTCAAAAAAACAAAAATTGAATTACTATTTGACCCAGCAATCCCCCCTACTAGAGATCTACCCAAAGGAAAAGAAATCAATATATTAAAAAAGATACTTGTACTTGTATGTTCACTGCAGCACTATTCATAGTAGCAAAATCACAGAACCAACCTGTGTCCACAAACAATTGACTGGATAAAGAAAATGTGGTGTAACATCAATAAGTGTACCTGATCTTAAACCATGTAAAGTGGGGACCAAAGGGAAGCCCAAACTTTACCTAAATCCAGGGAATGATGCTGGATTTATTGCAGCATAACAGCTGAGGCTTAAAAAAGTGGGCTCAGGCTAATTTCTAGATGACAGATGACCTTAGTGTCAGGCCAAGGATTCTGGGCTGGCCAGCAAAAGACTTCAGGGGGAGAGTGACAGCAAAAGCACCACGTCAGAGGCCACACCAGTTGCTACCATTTACGAGCCCTCACTACTTGCCAAACCCTATGCCAATCCCTTTACCTCATCATGTCATTGAACCTTTACAGCAACCCTCTGGATTGGGTACTTCCATTGTCCTCATTTCAAAGAAGAAAGAATTGAAGCAAATTGTTTAAGTAACTTTCCTGAGGTCACACACTTATTAGAAGCCAGACTTCAGGGAGGAAGATGGCAGCAGAGCCAGTCAGACTATGTGAGTCCCAGTGTGAGTGAGTGAATGTATAGAAAATTTTGAGTACGTGTCAGTGAGTAAGTGGATGTGTGAGTGGCTGATTGAGTGGGGGCTCGGGAGCAAGTGGCCAGGTCTTTTCTGATGAAGTAGCTGGTGCCACAATTGCTCTGCTTGTATCCTAGTACTTCCTGGGGTGCAGAAGCTGAGCACCATTTTTTTAAACCAAAAAAGGTCTTCCTGGAAAGAAGCTACCAGGAGAGACTGCCAGCTCCAGGCTCTGCTTCACCACTGAAGCAGGAGAGACTACCAGCTCCAGGCTCTGCCTCACCAATACAGCACCTGACCAGACACTGGCAGCAAGCACTGCAGAGGAAGCATAGCAAGGGAGCCCAGAGGCAGAGCCCCCCCCCGGAGAAGTTAAAAGGGGCACCTTGCCACCATCTTGAAAATGGGACAGGAAAGTTCTCTGGCTTGTTCACCACAGAGAATCAGACCTAAACTCTGTGACCAGTGGATTAACTACTCAGGAGTTGATTGTGACTCAGAGGGAACATCCTGAAAGCACAAACTCCAGAGGGACAGGGCAAGTGCTGAGTCTCAGGAGTCCCATCCCCTAACTTGATTCAGCCACAGGACAAAGGGTATGGCCAGAAAAGGATAATGAAGACCTCCGAAGAGATCACTGGTGAGTCTGGGGCTGATCCAACCCCCTCCTCCCCTGCAGTCCTCTGAATGTCAGACCCATACGGCTGGGGCACAATTGAGAGAGACGAACCCAAGTGGATCCTGGACATCGGTCACAATAGGAGGACTCCACTTCAGGATAAGCCTGGCAGGGGCACCCCCCACCAGTACCTGAGGAAGAGACAATCCCATACCTCCCCACCAGAGGGGATCCCCCTAACCATACTAGAGTGGGAGGAGAAGACTGCAGCCCCACCCACCTCCTCTGCCCTCTCCTCCTTCACTGGGCCAAACACTGGGGAGATTGTGAATGAGGCTGAAGCTCTACAAGAGACAGTAGAGAAGCAGCTGAGAAGAACAACTACAAAATCCGCCACAAGAGGGCAGGGCTCTGTTGTTGTTGTTGTCTGTTTATTAGGTTTTTTGTTTTTTTTTTTTCCTTTGTGCATGAATGTGTATGAGGGTTCAATCTGCATCCCCCACTGTTTTTCTTTCTTTATTTGTTTTTTTGTTTTCTGATTATGTGTGTACATGAATGATTAAGTGTTCATCTTTCAGGGGGTTTTTTGCCTTACTTTTGCATTTTTGTTCTTCTCTTTTTTTAGTTTAAAATGTGTGTAAATATATGTGTGAGGATTCAATTCGAATTCCAATTTTTTTCACTTTTCTTTACTTTTTCTTCCTTTCTCTTATTCTTTTCCTTTCATTTTGTGTTGGGCATATGTGTGTGACTTTGGCTTTCATGCTTTTTTGTTATTTTTTGCTTTGTTTTGCTCTGTTGTTATTCCAGTTTGTTTTGGTGTGTGTGTGTGTGTGTGTGTGTGTGTGTGTGTTCAATTTTTTTAATTTTGGTTTCTGCATTCATTGTTCTGTGGGGGGTTTTCATTTATTATTATTATTATTATTATTATTATTATTATTATTATTATTATTATTTTGTCCATCTTATTTCATTCCACTTTTTCTGTTTTCCTCATTGGTGTTACTATATCTTAGACTCAGGTGATACACACATGTACCCATTGCATCATCATATAGAGTGATGGTGGGAAGTGGGTCTCAGGAAACCAATACCACAATCAGTGAACATTGTAATTTGCAAGTAGTTTTTGAATCCTAGCTCCCCATCCTCCACCTTATTTGACTCTAAAACTACAGCAAAGCTTTCCACCCACAGCTCTGTTTCAAAATAGAACAAATCCAGGGCCCTGATCAGGGAAGAAAAGAGGGCTGAGCAGACATTAGAAGTGAAAGCTCTCCTAATACCACTGAATTACATAATTAAAGAGAAAGTATAAGATCTGTCACAAATGAGAAAAAAATCAACAGAATAACACAGGTAATTCCCAGTGCAACAAGGAGAAAGGGCCTGAAAAATCAGACCTCAGAGCCCAAACAATGGAAGTCACCAACAACTGACCCCAGAACACATCAGGGATTAGGGAATAGATGGAAAGAGTGAACAAGACTTAAGAAAGACAAGATACAGCACTAAAAGAACTTGTAACAGGGATATTGGCCATAAAAAACTTCATCCAGGAAATAAATAACAAGATGACAAGCATGGAAAGCAGAATTAATCAAGCAGAAGAAAGAATATCAGAACTAGAAGACCAAAACATGGAATTAACCTGATTTGTAAAAAAAATAGAAAGAAAGAACAAAGCCTGCAAGAGATGTGTGATTATATCAAGAGACTGAACCTATGCCTGACTGGTATCCCAGAAGAAGAAAGGGAAATGAAGAACACCTTGGAGCACATATTCCAGGAGGTAATTCAAGACTTTCCCTATCTCACCAGCGATGTGACCAGCCAAACACAAGAGATACAGAGAACCCCCACAAGACATCAAATGAGAAGACCAACTCATAGACACACAGTAATTCACCCACACAAAGTAGGCACAGAAGAAAAAAATCCTACGGGCAGCAAGAGAGAAAAGGTCAGACTGCCTACTGGGGAAAACCAATCAGAATAGCAGCAGACCTATCAGCAGAAACACTTATAAGCAAGAAGAGGCTGGAGCCCTGTATTCCAAGTCCTCAAATATAAACAATTTCAACCAAGAATTTCCTACCCAACCAAGTTCAGCTTCATCAGTGATGGAGAATTAAAATTCTTCCCAGACACCCATTACCTAAGATATTATACAGCTTCCAGACCAGCTCTACAGAAGATGCTTAGAAAGGTATTAAGCATAGAAAAAAAAAAAAAAAAGAATGGCCACACGCTTCCCAAGAGATAAACAGAACACAGAAATGACAAAGAATACATCACAATAGCAAGCTTGAAAACACACACATCGTAAACATATAGGCACCAACACAATATAAAGCAACTACTAAGTAAACTAAAAAAGATATTGACTCTAACACTATTATACCCAAAAGCTAAAAGAAAACAAACAAAGAAAAAACTTTATATGAACCACATAATGGGGAAAACAATCAAATTTCAATAATCAGTCTGAATGTGAATGAACTAAATGCACCACTGAAAAGACACAGAATGACAAACAATAAAAAACCATAACCCAATTATGAATTGCACCCAGGAAACTCATCTCACCATAAGGAACTCGCACAGACTCAAAGTTAGAGGGTGGAAAATGAGTTTCCAGACAAATGGATCACAAGCAGGCAAGAGTCTTGACCTTAATATAAGACAAAACAACCTTTAAGCTATCAAAATTTTAAAAAGATATGAAAGGACACTACCTAATGATAAAAAGTTCAATCCATCAACAAGAAATATCCATCATAAACATATATGCACCCAACACAATATAAAGCAACTACTAAGTAAACTAAAAAAGAGATTGACTCTAACACTATTATAGCTAGGGACTTAAATACCCCACTAACAACCCTAGATAGGTCATTGAGGCAAAAAACTAAGAAAGAGATTCGGACCTCAACTTGATGCTTGACCAAATAGACTTAATTGATACCTACAGAATATTCCACCCAACAACCATAGAATATACATTCTACTCAACACCACATGGAATGTACTCCAAGATCGATCACATCTTTGGTCATAAATCAAGCATAAACAAATTCCATAAGATCAAAATACTGCCATGTACCTTCTAGACCACAGTGGAATAAAAATAAATATCAACACCAACAAAATTTCCCCAAAACACACAAAGACATAGACACTAAACAGCATGACACTGAATGACTACTGGATAAACACTGAAATCAAAACAGAAATTAAAAGATTCCTGAAAATAAAAGAAAGTGAAGAAACATCTTACCAAAATCTCTGGGATGCCATGAAAACGGTACGAAAGGGAATTCATTTCTCTACAAATACACGTAAAGAACATGGAAAGATCACAAGTTAACAGTCTAACAAACCACCTAAGGGAGCTGGAAAGACAAGACCACCAGAATCCTAACTTTAACAGAAGAATCCAGATCACCAAAGTAAAAGCCCAAATATGGGACATAGAAGACAAAAATATCATAGAAAAAATCAACAAAAAAAGCTACTTCTTTGAAAGAATAAGCAAGATTGATGGACCCTGGCCAGAATAACCAAAAAAAGAGAGAGAAAAAACCAAATAAACACAATCAGATATTCAAAAGATAAAATCACAACTGACCCTGAAAAATACAAAAATTATCAAAAATTAATATGCACACATATATGGAAACAAACATGATAACATAAATGAAATGGAGGACCTGCTGACATAGCACAACCTCCCAAGATTGAAACAAGAAGACATTGAGACAATAAATAGACCAATAACAGCCCAGGAAATTGACTCCATCATAAGAAAGCTACCTACAAAAAAAAAAAAAAACAAAACCCTGGACCAGACGGCTTTCCAGCAGAATTCTATAAAATGTACAAGGAGAAGCTGATACCAATCCTATCAAAAGTATTCCAGGCAATTGAGAAAGATGAAATTTTCCCCCAATCATTTTACAAAGCTAGCATCACACTGATACCCAAACCAGGTAAAGATGAAAAAGAGAGAGAGAGAACTACAGGTCAATATCCCTAATGAATATAGAAGTAAAAATTCTCAACAAGATTCACAATAGCAAGAACCTGGAAGCAACCATGCTGTCCATCAAAAGAGGACTGGATCAAAAAAATGTGTACATATACACAATGGAATACTACGCAGCCATGCGTTCTGGGAATGAAGCCTACTTGGTCATGGTGGATGATTTTTGAGATGTGTTATTGGATCTGAGTTGCTAGAATCTTTTTTTTTTTTTTTTTTTATTATGTTATTGTGGGGTACAGTTAGGGGTTAGGCATACAAAAATATTTCGTTCAGGTACCCTTGTTGATAAGAGGTGTCTCCCCATCCTCAGATAGATACCCACCACCATTAATCCCAT
>CAUYQG010237441.1:0-19393 GCA_963574415.1 Tarsius wallacei | reverse complement strand
ATAAGCAACGCACTGTCTTCTACAGAGGCCTCAGCCTGCAAATAGAGGAGGGGGGATGGGAATTAAAATCTCTGGGTCTCTGAGGTGGGAGCTGGGTATGAGGAAAGGGCAGTGCGGCAGGGGAGCTGCAGGCGGTCGGCTGGTGCAAAAACAGGAGGGCTGAGGAGAGATTTAGGGAGCACACGAGGGGCAAAGGGAGGCGGGGCGGGCACAAAACGTATGGGAGGTGTGGTGTGGAGCAGGGGCAAAATGAGGGGTGGGGCGATGTAAGGAGTGGGCGAGAACAGGAGTGGGGAGGTGGGAAGGGGGCTGAGGAGGAGTGAGGTTAGAGTATAGCGGGTGAAGCATAAGGTAGCAGATCAGGACTGGAGGCAGATCAAGGAGTTGAGGAGAATAAGGGGGGTCGCACCGGGTGGAGAATGCAGGGGAGAGGGAGGGTGGAGGCGTGAGATTGGGGAAGAGAGCGACAGACTGCTCTACACGCATCAGGACTATCGGGGGAAAAAATGGTTCCTAACCAACCCCGTATTCTCTGGGCAGACTACCCCGACGACTAACAGGGTCTCCCCTATCTCTGAGCAGGGACTGATGGCTGAAAAGGGACGCCCCTCCCCCCCCGCCCCGCGTCCCCCTCCCTCCCCACTCAAACGATGGGAATTCTAAAGACGACAGAGTCTAGGCACTAAAGAGGGCAAAATCGGATCCAGGCGTTCGGGTGCCCACAGGGGCCCGAGAGGGAAATTGTCGGCTGGGGAAACGGTGGGGTAGGAAGCAGAGATCTCACCTGGTAGCCGAGGCGGCCCGCACCACCGTCCGTTTTCTGAGCCATGGCTCCTGTCCCTCTGACAAGAGCGGAGCCTGGGGGTTGTGGGAGAGGGGCTGGGCGTTATGATACAGAGGGCGAACACGAAGGACTGAATTGGACGGGGAGATGTCTGTGGTTTGATTGTGGGGGAGGATGAGGTGCTGAATGTGAGGGGAGACTGGCCGGATTGGAGCGGGAAAAGTGTATGGGCACCCGTAAGGAGGTTCTGAACCCCAAGAAGCTACTGACAAGGAGAATCTTCAGAAGGGGTTCGGGAAGCAGATGAGTCTTGAATCCAGGGCGGGGGTGGGGATTTGGCCGGGATTCGCATTTGCGAAGTTGCGTGGAGGTTTTGAATCGGGAGGAATCATGTAACAGTACAGATCGAGGTCAAGAAATCTGTGAGGATTTTAACGATGGAAGGGATCAGACAAGGGCTCTAAATCAGGAAGGATCGACCGGGGGATGCGAATTGAGGTTCGGGGAAGTGGAAGGGGATTCAGAATTCAGGGTAAAGGGATCGGGATTTTAAAAAAATGGGAGCCCGCACCAGAGAGCAAATGCCGTCTGGGGGCTAATTCTCACCTTGCCTCAGGCCCCAACCCCAACCCCCTCGCTGTCTCCCTTCTTCACGACTCAGAGGATCAGGATTGCTGTGCTGGGTTCTCAGCAGCCGCACTCTCCCCTTGTCCAGGAGAAAATGCCAGCGCGGCAGCTTGGGCGACCCCGCCTCTTCGCCTAATATACCACCCACCGCCTCAGGACGTAATGCGCATGCGCAATTACTGAACACCAAATACAGCCCCTCCTGCTGTCCCAACAAAAGCTTCCTCCTGGAAACCATGATGCGCATGTGCGCTGAAAGGCGGTTCCGCCCCTTTGCCAACACACCACCCCACCACCAACCAGGTCGACAGTGCGCAACGGCACCTCCCATTCCTCTACACCCCGTTCCCTAACAGATGCGCTGTGCCTCTTGGATCCACCCCTTGTCCCACACACTGGCCCCCTACCTTTTCCGCAATGCGTCTCTATTCTATCCCTCCACCATTGAAGGCCCCCTACAGTCAGGTAGGCTTGCAACTCCACCCCTTTGCCCAGTATGCGTAGGTCACTATTAAGGCCTCTCTGTGGGGTCTCTAGTTGCAACAAGTGTTAGGCCCCTGCTGAGCTCATCGATTTTGGGACCTAGGAAGGGGAATGGCCAGAGAGGATGCACTATTGGAGGTAATTAAGTAGTAGTAGTAAAGTCAGTGCCTGCCACGTGACTCTACGTGATCTCACTAACTCCCACAGGTAAGAAAGAACATTAGTTTCTTCCCTGTTCCTTCTGCAGCTCTGGCCATGGACACATTTTGTGTGTGTTGGGGGAGGAAGGGAGGGAAGGTCATGGCTTATAGATCTTAGCGGAATCTGTTCTGGGGCTTGTCTTTTCACAGCAGCCCTGTGAAGTGGATGTCAGCATCCCGTTTTACAGATAAGGAAGCTGAGGCACAGACACATTGCATAAATTAGACAAGGCCACAGAGTCAGTAAACAGAAAATGCAAAATTTGGATCTCGGTCTTCCTGACTTCAAAGCCCATGTTTTGCTAGTGCTGGCCTGAGGACTGAAGGACCCTCCCCCCTCCATTTGAGCGATAAACCTCCACCATCCCAACATCTGTCTTAAACAATCAAGGTTTGTGCTCTAGGAGGCCTAAGTTCAAGCTCTGCATTTAAGAGGATGCAGGCAGAGGCCCCCACCCTACTGCCTGCCCTCACGATGTGGGTCCACCCCGGTGTGGGAATTGCTTCTTTGGGGTCTACTCTGTGCTCTATCAGGCCTCTTCCTTATCAGTGACACAATCATACTGCCCCTGAGGTCTTTCTGGTGCCTATAGGAGCAGCCAGAAGAATCGAGGCACCTGTGTGTATGAGCTATGGCAAGCCCTGGTTGAAAGTGAATGTTTGCCCTGGTTACTTCCAGGGCTGGGGCCTGGGGCAGCTGTGATTTTTCCAGAAACAAGTTGAGCTGTGCATCAGAATTCCAGGAATGCAGTGCCCAGTCTGTCCTTAGCTGTGTGAGCCTGTTCGAATCATTCGACTTCTCTGAGCATGGTTTCTCAATATGCAAAGTGGAATGAACAATAAGTGGGTCCTACCCAAGGACACATATGCTGCTGTGCTTGCGATGACTGGAGAAACTCAAAAGAAAAAAAAAAGGCAGAAAATAATATACAGATGTGAAGTGACTCAAATTAAACTGATACTTTTCCAAAATCCAAGGCATATCTTTGTACATTTCACATTTGTTCTGTCATCAGCCAGGAGTCTGCAAATGAAAGGAAACTAATGCTAGGAAGGACTGCAGCATTTGGTCCCCAAGGGCCAACATCAATTCTGCCTGGCTGGATGACTTTCCTCATCTGTTGCATAGCAACCACCCCTGTCAGCTGCCTGTTTTTCCTCAGCACTTCCTCTGTAAAGTGTCTGCAGTGGTACGTGATCAGACTCAGGAAAGAAGGTCTGAAACACCATTTTATATGCTGTTTCCATATCTCTAGCTCCAGAATGAATTCTAGATCCATAATCTACTGCCTACTTCGCTTCTCCAATTGGTTATCTCACAGTAGTCTCAAAATTTACAGGTCCCAAACAGATTCCTTTGTACATCTCCTCTTTCCCACCAACCCAGTGTTTCTCCTCTCTTTTTCTCATTAAAATGTAAGCTTCTTACGAAGATGGATTTTTGTTTGTTTCATTTATTGTTGTTTATTCAGTACCTAGAACCATGCCTAACACATTTTTATATGTTCAATAAATATTTGTTAAATGAATGAATCACACTATCCACCCCATTGCTAAAAGAAACCTGAGAGGCATTTTTTTCCCATGATAAATTCACTTATTTTCCCTCATTATACAAATAATACATAGTCATTTAAAATTTAAACATTGCTTAAATTAGAAATTAATAAACATCACTCTAAATGTCACCGCCTTGTGATAATTGCTAAGATTTTGATGCTACATTTTGATATATTATTTTATGCATATATTCTTACATAAATAGGATTATGTATATGCCATACATATTTGAAGTTGCATTCTTTTCCTTACTGCTTTGTACTCCTTTTTTCACTTCTATCTTCACCTGCCACACACACATTTTTAACACCATTTTATGTCCTTCCATGCTCAAAACCTCATGTTTTATTATTGTTTTTGTAAAAATTAAGATCATGTTATATAAACTTTTATGCATCTGATCTGTCTTATTTGACAACAGTTTACCTCTGATTCATTCTAAATGGCTGCATAATATTCCATGATAGGAATGTACCACAAATGTATTCAACCATTCCCTCATGGATGGACATTCATTTTAGTTTCAGGACTTTGGGGGGGAGAGAGAGCAGAAGAATAGCACATACATTTTAATAAAAATTCTTGTACATGTATCCTTATATTTCATGCTTAATTTTTTTTTTTATTTCTATGGCACCAGATGCCCAGGAGTAAGACTGACATACTTTATAAGACTTTTCCAAGTTTTCGCCAATCTTATGCTTATTTATTGATATCTTCCTGTGGTTTTAATTTATATTTCTACTAAGTAATATGGCAGAACACATTTTTATATATTAATGAACATATCAGATTCATATTAGAATTCATATTAGATTACTTTTTATTTGGGTTATCTATCTTTATCTTACTGATTTCTAGGGGTTCTTTATACAGTCCTACAGATCCTTACTGAAAATCCTTGGGGCTACATGTATTTCAATTACTTTTCACATTTTAATAAGGAAATGTATACCCTATATTACTTAACGGTTCCAACTGCAAATGCCAAAAGGCCAGATATTCATTTTTTCACATCACCTTGGCAGCTAAGAGAACGTGATCTAGGCTTTACCAGTGTGGCAAACTCCCAAAGATCACCCTCAGATTTAATGATTTGCTAGAAGGACTCATAGAACTCAGAAAAGGTGTTATGGCTACGGCTTACTGCAGTGAAAGTATACAGATTAAAATCAACAAAAGTAAAATGTGCACAGGGCAGAGTCAGGAGAGACCAAATGTGAGCTTTCAATTGTCCTCTCCCAATGGGGTTGTATGGCCCCCCGTGCTTAATTTTCCCAGCAATGATGTGTCAAAACATGTATGAAGTACTGCCAACCAGGGAAGTTCACCCACACCTTGGTGCCCAGGGTTTTTATTGGGGGTCAGTTAGATAGCCGTGGAGCACCTGTGTGACTGACCTTAGTTATTCAGTCTCCAGCCCATCCAGAGGTCAAACTCATATCTCGTAGCCTAAGGCTCCCACCATAAATCACACTGGTAGCACAAACTATCCAGCATGGCCCAAAGCCACAGTAAACAAAGACACTCTAATCAGGAAGGATATTCCAGTGGCTTACATGCTATCTCCCAAGAACTGGTCAAGAGCCAGACCTTTCTTTGTATAAAAAAAAAATTGTTTTTAATGCATAGGATCTGAACACTCCAGACCTGCTTAGTGGACTCTTTCACTGCACAAACAGTTACAACTCAGACCTAATACTTTACCTGAAAGTAGTGATTCAACGATGTGATGATGGAATTCATTGCCATAGCTGTGGTGGTGGAAGCAGCAGCCACAAGAAAATCCAGTTTCTAGGGGCAGCATTAGCAGCAGTGCCAGCATCCAGTGCCCATTGTTCGGGGGTGGCAGCAGTGGTATTTAGCCAGCTAATACTTATGGCATGATTTTGAAAATACAGTTGGTGCCCACTTGCTTTAAGCAATCTTATTAATTCCACTGCTTTAAAACATTTTTTAATTTTTATTTTGAAATAATTATAGATACATAGGAAATTGCAAAGATAGTACAACAAGATCCTATGTACCCTTCATCTGCTTCTCCCAGTGGTTACATCAATGTACCTATAGTAGAAAATCAAAACCAGGCTGACATAGGTAACGTGTATATAGTTTGATGTCACTTTATCATATGTGGATGTCTCTACAATCACCACAGCAATCAAGATACAGAACTATTTCATCACCGCAAAGATTTAGCTCATACATCCCTTTACAGTCACACCCAACCCACCCCCTACCATCCCCAACTCTTGGCAGCCACTAATGTGTCCTATATCTCTATAATTGTATCATTTCAAGAAGGTTATACAAATGGAACCATAAAATATGTCACGCTCTGAGATTGGCTTATTTCATACTCAGCGTAATGCCTATGAAATACTTCCAAGTTGTTGTATGTATCAATAGTTCTCTCCTTTTTTATTGCTGAGTACTATTCCATGGTATAGATGTGCTATACCATGGCTTAACCACTCACCCACTGAAAGATATCTGGGTCATTTCCAGTTTTTGGCTATCATAAACAAAACTATTATACACATTTGTGTACAAGCATTAGTGTGAATTTAAGTTTCCATTTCTCTGGAGTAAGTTTCCAGGAATGCAATGCTAGTTTTACAAGAAACTACCAAACTTTCCTAGAGTGATTGTACCATTTCACATTCCAATCAGCAATGTGTAAGTTTCTCCAAATCCTTGTCAGCATCTATTGGTGTCAATATTTCTTAGCTATAAGTATGTAGTTACATCTTACTGTGATTTTAATTTGCATTTACTTAAGGGTTAACAATGTTAAACATGTGTTCATGTGCTGATCAAATGTCTCTTCTGCCCATTTTTAACTGAATTTTTTTCTTTTGTTATTTAATCTTGAAAATTCATATATTTTATATACAAGTTCTTTGTCAGATATATAGCTTGCAAATATTTTCTCCCAGTTTGTAGCTTGTCTTTCCATCCTTTTAACAGTCTTTTGCAAAGGAAATTTTGAGGAAGTTCAATTTATTGTTTTGTTGTCGTTGTTGTTTTGTTTTTGTTTTTTCCTTTTAAGGGTTGCAGATTTCTAAGAACTCTTCAACAATCCTCAGGACCAAGAATTTTTCCTACATTATCTTCTAAAAGTTTTATAGTTTTACTTTTTTCATTGAAGTCTGCTCTTCATTCGATTTAAGTTTTGAATGTGGTGTGAGGTTTAGGTTGAGGTTTATTCGGGGAGAGGGTCAGAGCTGTGGATATCCAATCAGTCCAGCACAATTTATTAAAAGGTGATCCTTCTTCCACTAAATTGTTTTTGTACCTTTGTCGAAAATCAACTGGCCATATTTGTGAGGCAATTTCTGAGTTCTTTATTTTATTCCACTATTCTGTGTCTATTCATCTACCAATAGCACAGTCTTAATTCTTATATACGATAGTTTTGAAATCAGATGAAATGATTTCTCCCAATTTATCCTTCTTTTTTCCCAAAATGCTTTTATCTATTATTCTAGCTCTTTTGTCTTTCCATATGTTTTGAAATAATCTTGTTTGTATCTACAAAACATCTTGCTGGGATTTTGACAGAAATTGCACTCAAACTGTGTATCAATATAGGGAGAATTAATATCTTTTCTATGTTGATTGTTACAATTCATGAATATTTGTCTATTTATTTTGGTCTTCTTTAATTTCATTAGGTTTTGGTAGTTTTTATTACAGAAGTCCTGTTTTTGTTTTATTAATTTATACATTTTTTTCATTTTCAGTCATTGTAAATGGTATTCTGTTTTTAATTTTAGTTTCCACATGTTCGTTGCTAGTATATAGAAATAAAATTGATATTGGTATTTGATCTTGTACTCTGTGACCTTGCTGAACTCACTTATTACTTCTAGGAGTTTTTTGTAGTTTCTTGAGAATTTCTACCAACACTATCATGACATCTGAAAATAGCTGAGTTTTATTTTTTCTTTTCTGATCTGTAGAGTTACTTTTCTTTTTTCACTGAGCTGGCTAGAATTTCTATTATTATTTTGGTTTTTGTTTTGTTTTTTAAAGAAGTATGTTTAGATTTACCTTTTAATTCTTATGGGTGCCTAATTTTGTACATATATATGGGGTAGGTGTGATATTTTGATACGTATATGTATATGGTGTATATGATGTGTAATAACCCAATCAAGGTAACTGGAATATCCATCACCCCAAACATTTATCATTTCTTTGTGTTGGGAACATTTCAAATCCACTTTTCTAATTTGAAATACACAATAAATTATTGTTAGCTATAGTCCTTTTATTGTGCTACCGAACACCAGATCTTATTCCTGCTATCTAACTTTATTTTTGTGTTCATTAACCAACCCTCTTTAGCCACCCCTCTTCCCTACTATCCTTCCCAGCCTCCAGTAATCATCATATTACTCTCCATCCTCCACGAGATCAATTTTTAAGCTCCCACATGTGAGTGAGAACATGCGATATTTGCCTTTCTGTGCCTGACTTATTTCACTTATTTCATGTTGTTGCAAATGACGGGATTCACTCTTTTTTACAGCTAAATGATATTCCATTGCATATAAGTACCACATTCTGTTTATCTATTCATCTGTTGATAAACATTTAAGTTGATTCTATATCTTGGCTATTGTGAATAGTACTCCAATAAACTTAAGAGTGCAGATATCTCTTCAAAGTATTGCCTTTCTTTTGGACATATTTCTCACCATATGTAAATATCAAATCAGAATTGATTAAAGGCTTAAATCTAAGACCTGAAACTATGTAATTACTAAAACAAAAACACTGAGGAAGTGTTCCCAGACATTGGTCTAGGCAAATATATATATAATTTTTTTGTCCACAAAAGCACAGCAACTAAAGCAAAAATAAACAAATGGGATCACATCAAGCTAAAAACCTTCTGCACAACAAAGGAAACAATCAACAAAGAGACAACCTGCAGAATGGGAGAAAATATTTGTAAACTATTCAACTGACCGGGGATTAATAACCAGAATATATCAATAGCTCAATAACTCAAGAGCAAAAAAATCAAATAACCCAATGAAAAAGTGGGCAAATTATCTCAATAGATATTTCTCAAAAGAAGACATACAAATGGCCAGCAGGTATATTAAAAAATGCTCAACATCACTAATCATCAAAGAAATACAAATCAAAACCACAATGAGTTAAAATGGCTTTTTATCAAAAAGGAAAAAAAAAAACCAAACACGTTGGAGAGGATATGGAGAGAGAAACCCTCATACATTGTTGGTGGGAATGTAAATTAGTACAGCTACTATGGAAAACCGTATGGAGGTTACTCAATAAACTAAAAATAGAACTACCATATGATCTAGCAACTCAACACTATTTTGACATCTTTATTCCTGGTGAGAAAGAGAAATCATTCAGTCTCTCACCACTAAGTTTAATTGTAGCTGAAAGTTACCCTCTATCACTAGGTTGCTGACAGTTTCTATCAAAAAGTTAGTTGCTGGATTTTTTTTAAATGCTTTTTTTGTTAATCAATGTGGTATTATTTTTATTTTTTAGCCTGTTGATATGGTGGGTTACATTTTTTTTTATTTATAAATGTCGAACCATACATGGAATAAATTCTACTTGGTCATGGTATATAACTTAACTTTTTCCACATTGCTGGGTTTGATTTGTTAATATTTTGTTAAAGATTTTTGCATCTATGTTCATGAGCCATATTAATGTTTCTTGTATTTTGGTTTCAGGATCAGGATAATACTTCATAAAATTAATGGAATTTATTTGCTCTTCTTTCATTTTCTGATTGAGATTGTGTGAAAATGGTGTTCATCCTTCTTTGAACAGTTATTAGAGTTCCCAATTTCTATTTTGAGAACTTCCTATAGCCATTATTTTAGGATAAGCACACTGGTGACAAATTCTCTTAGTTTTCCTTCTTCTGCAGATGTCTTGATTTTCTCTTCATTATTGAAGTAAATTTCCATTCAGTGTATCATTACAAGTTGATGGTTCTTTTCTTGCAGCGCTTGAAAAATGTTGTAGCCTCTATGGTATCTAATGAAGAGCTGCTGTCCATCATTGCTTTGATATTCCCTATAGGAAAGGTGTCATTTCTCTCCCTTGTGGCTTCCAAGATTTTTTTTCCTGTTTTTAGCCTTCAGAAATTTGAAAATAATGTGTCTTGGTTTTAATTTATTTGACTGTATCTTGTTTGGAATTTGTTCAGCTTCCTGAATTTCTGAATGTGTGGGATTGTTGGGTTCTCCCCTCACCCCAAATTTGGGAAATGTTCTTCTGTGACCACGGTGACACCTTTTAAAATATTTTTTATAATCCAATAAGTTCCTCAGGCTCTGTTTATTTTTGGGTTTCAGTCTATTTTTTCTCTGCTATCCAGATTGAATAATTTCTATTGTTGTATCTTCAACCTCACAGCTTCATTCCTGTTACCGTTATTCTGCTGATGAGCTTATCTACAGAGGTTTTTCTTTTTTGAAGTTCATGCATTGGATTTTTCAGTTTTTAAATTTTCTATTAATTCTTTATATCTTCTATTTCTTTTTGAGGTTTCCTATTTCTTTGCTAAGACCAACATCTTGATGTTGGTGGGTATTGTCTTTTCTCATTCAAGTTGTGATTATTATAGTTCTTACAAGTGATTTTCAATTGAATTCTGGATATTTTGCATTTTATGTTATAAGGATCTGAATCTTATTGGAATCTTCTGTTTAACCACAAATGGGAGGGAGTCGCTATTCCCCATACAGTTTTTATTGATACCTACCTCTCTGTTACTGTGGACTAAGTGAAAGTTTCCATTTCATATTAAGTCTTTACCAATACTACTCTAACTAGGAGTGTCTTGAGTGTTTAATTACTCCTCTCCAAGTGGCCTACACTGAGACCACTGGTGGACAAGTGTCATGGTTACTGTTGGGAGATAATAAAAATTCTGACTCTTCATTAGGCCTCTTCTGGATACCATACCATTTGTTAGGGAGAGGAGCACCTCCCTATCACCCATTAGGGGTGAATATCTAGGCTCCCCACATGGTCTCTACTGACACCAAGGGAACTGAGCTGTTCCCACTTTACATTCACCCTACCATTCTATCAGAAACTTGGAGATCTCATTACAAGCTGGCAAGAGTGGAAGTCTAGGATCTCTAGTTGGCCTTTGCCAGTAGAAGTGGGACTGCAGTGTTTGCTCTGGTGTTTAGCTAAAAATATTTTTGGTTTGCTAGGCTGTCTGTTCTTTTGATGGAGAGAGAACAGATTTATGTTGGGGCTTTACTTCTGTCTGTGCCCTTTGGTGTTTCCAGTTTTCCACCTTCTCTAGCAACTGGTCTGGGATATATACAGCAAAAAGAAAGCCCAGAGAACTTACCTCCATGTCGTTCCTTGGGTTCCAAGTTCCCTAGAGAATATACCATCTTCCATTTAACTTTCAGGGTCTTCTTATGTTTGCTTTACATATTATGTCCAGGGATGAATAAGGAAAAACACATCTACCTCATTTACCCCTTTCTTCTGGAAGCAGAAGTCCTCAATTCTAGTGCTTTAAAATAATCTATTGTGATTTCTTAATGAACAATCACACTGTAAGGGAAAGAAATAATTTGATCACATCTTTCACAATATGTGCAGCACTTATTTTGTTGTCTTATATGATTTGCTAAAACATCAAGAACAATATTGAGTAATAATCTCAATAAGTAACATCCTTTTCTTTTTCCTGAAATAATTACCATTTCACCAGAGTGACTATTGCTTTTTATAAGTAGTTTAAAATCATATTTAATAGTTTCTTTCTCTATTTTATTTTGGGCTATTCATAACGCCTTTCTCTACTTTATTCCCAAATCTAATCCATCACTTATTCCTGTCAATTGTACCATTTTAAGTACATGTTTATTCCATTTATTCTCTTTTTCTCACTTTTTCACCATCTTGATGGTAGATGGAAGCATAGAGAAAGAGAGAAAAGGAGAAAGAAAAGTCAAGCAGAAATGAGAGGGGATTAATAGGAAGAGAGGGAGGAAGGAAAAAAATGAAAAAAATGAATGAAAAGAGCAGTTGCAAGTATATGACATTAGAAAGATAAGAAAATAGAGAAAGAATGTATACTAAAGTGAAATAGAAAAAGCAGAAGGAAAGAAAACAAGGAAATAGAATATAAAAGGGAGAAGAGAACGTAAAACAGGAATGTGAGAGGGGGGCAGAAGTAGATAGAGGGTGCTGTAGACAGAATGTTTGTGGCCCTGACAAATTCAGATAGCGAAACCTAAATCCTCAATGTGACAGTATTTGGAGATGGGGCCATTGGGAGATAATTATGAGGTCATGAGGGTGGAGCATTCATGATTGTGCCCTTATAAAAAGAGACAGGAGAAAGCTTGCTTCTTCTCTCTCTCTGTTCTCTACCATGTGAAGACCCTTTCTGGCTATCTGCAAACCAGGAAGAGGGCCCTCATCACACACCAGATCTGCCTCCAGAACTGTGAGAAATAAATTTCTAATTGTTTAAGCCACCTACTCTAAGGGTATTCTGTTATAGCAGCCCAAACTGACTAAGACAAGGAGTTAAAAGTAAATAAAGAATAAAGGAAAATGAACAAGGAGAAAAAGAATAAAGAGGAAAATGAAAGTAGAGGAAATAATCAGGGAGAAAAGAGAAGCGTTTGAAGTAAGAGGGACAGGGACAGGAAGAAGAAATGAAGTGGAATCACACCTCACCAATGACAGTGATTTCATTCTGCAGAGAATAATGCTGAATGTTAGAAGTTCCTTCCTCGCCTCAAATACCCAGTTCCGTTTATACTAGTAGCCACCAAAATGCCAGAGGTAATTTCTCATGTCACTCTGGCCTTGGGGTAAGACCACTTGGTTTTCAACTATAAAAGCCACATGTCCCATGTTTTGAGTAGATAAATTTGTTTGGAACACTCAGCATTTACCACATATTTTCTGCTGCTAATTGTTTAGCAGGTATGGTTATCATCTGACAAACTCAGGTATGCAGGAAATTTTATGTTTTTTTCTTCTTCGGCTCAATGTAAATCCTATGTCAAGTTCCTAACCTACTGAGTGATTGAAACTTAATCTCTAGGCGTATAGAGTCCCTCTCACCCTTTGCTTTGGGGTTGTATCTAAATTCTGAGGATCTTAAACAGTGTCAAAACATCAGGGTGGTAACATTTGTTGAGTGTCATATATCTATGCTGGCAGTCATGTCATATGTGTTCACTAATGTCTACACAAGTAATTGGTGAGTTAAGCTTCATTCTTTACTGCAAAGCCCCTTTGGGTCCAACTTTATGTGAGCATCATATATCACTCATATAAATGGGAAACATTCTGCTGCTCCTATCGTATTCTGGAACCTGTTAATCTCTGTGAGGCTATCTTTGTCTCACATTTATTCTCGTGATACCTTGAGATGAGGGAAGCCACGTGATGCGGCTCAGAATGCCTATAGGCACCACACAGATGATTCTATTTTGTAGTCTTGTCCCCTTTTGGTCTTACCCAGGAAGTAAGACAAAAGGCTATATTGCTTCAGGATCTTGCAAATCTACCTCGGGTTTCTCCCCATCCTTGGAATCTAGGGCTTAGGGTTCCCCCTTTTTTAGGAACCCACAAGGAGTCAGTATCCTTGTTTCCCTTAAATTTTTTTGCCTCCACAGAATCAATGTGAGGCTGGAGGCATCCACAACAGGAAAAAAAATTGGACAAACTAAAAAAAAAATCAATAACTTATTTGCACCTGTCAGAGAAATGAAATTTCATGATCAATCCTGAAATCTTGATGGACAGGAAAATCTAGAGTCACATATGCATAACTGGACCATCAGAAGGAGAAAAGAGAGAATGGAGAGGAGAAATATCAAGTAACAATGGCTAAGAATTTTCCAAAATTAATGACACACACAATATTGCAGACCCAGGAAGCTCAGAGGACATCAAATATCTTACTTATAATGGGACAAAAATGAGAATTATAGAAGTCTTTTGGTCAGAAACCATGCAAACAAGAAGAGTAGAGTGAAATATTTAAAATGTTAAGAGAAAAAAAAGCCCCACTACCCGAGATTTCTACATATAAAAAAAGATATTTTAAAAGTAAAAAAAGACACAGAAAAAAAGTGGAAGAGAAAAACTTTTTCAGACTAACAAAAACTGAATGAATTTATCACCTGTAGACAAGCCTTGCAAGAAACGTTAGAAGATATTTTTCAGGTAGAAAGAAAATGATATGTGGCAGAAACTTAAAGGAGAGCATTGGAAAGGGAATAAATGAAGCTTTCCTTCAAAGAGGAAATGAAATCTGCAATTACAAAATACTTGGGGATGCTGTAATCAAAGGAAATTTATGCAATATATCTTTCCATTATTGAATGGCTATGGGCAATTAACAAAAGAAATCTTAAACATAAAAATATAGAAATGATAAAAGGAAGAAATAAATTATGGCACACAAATAATAAAAAAGATGAGGTATTAATATTAGACAGTATTTTAAGGCAAAATATTATTTTACATTAAAAATTCTCTATATAATGTAAACAGAATAATACACAAATCACAATTTAACAGCTGTGCATGAAAAAAAGTAAAATCATAGCATGAGATTATAATACCCCTTTCCAGGTAAATGACAGACTAATCATAAGAAATAATGTTGATTATATACATTGAGGCCCAAACAGAAAGCATTATTGTGCCTCAAAATTAACACTTCAGAATTCTTAAATTCTCCTCCATGTTTTCTGGACTGAAGCTAACTTGATTTTATATTTTTTATTACATATGCATGAGAATTTAAAAACAATTTTAAATGTTGCCTACTAGGTGCTATGCTGTGGAAAGTGCTGGGAAAATAATGACGAGCAAAAACACATGTATTACCTGCTTTCAAGGACTAATGGATCTCATTCTAATGTAAAGAAAACTGAATCCAGTCAGACATTCATAACTTTAAGAAATTTTATTTTGGTGCCAATTTGCATCATAAAAGCAGGAAAAGTGACATTTTAAGATTACACCAAATGCAATTTGGCATAGACTTAAATAGACTACACCTTCCTTCATACTCCATAATTCCTTTCCAGATAATTCCCTACCCTCATCACCACAGCAATTCACATACCATTAATAAGCCAAAGGTTATCAAAAGAGACAAGTGGAGAAAGTTTGCAAATAGAACCTCATGCACAGTTTGGGGATGATTGCTAGATATCTCATCAGATGATCTTACCACATGGGCTCTTGGTATCTTGTGCTATATCCCTTTCATCTGCTCTGGAAAATTCTGAGATACATCCAAATGTTCTTGGATACCCAGGATATGATTTAGTGACATATGTGTCCTCAATGTTCAGAATCAATATAAAACTTAAAAACCACTTAATCTGAAAATAATGGAGCATTTACAATTATAACAGATATGTAGCTGGACTCAGAAAAGTCAGCACAAACTTCAACTTAAGACATTTCCTGATTTCATTTTACAAAACAAAGATCATCTGAAAAATGTTGGGCAAGTGTTTCATACCAACATCACACACACAGATATGCAATTTTAATTAATATATTTCATCTGAGGTTCTTTTTTGAACATAATGTTCTATCACAATTATCTTGACATAACATTTTCTATGATATTAAGAAGTTTTTGCAGACTTCTTTATAATAACTGTGTAATATCCTATTATATAAATTTAGCTACTTGACTAAATAACAAAAATCTTTTTTCTATTTACTTTTGTTCATTCATTAGATTATCATTGTGGTGATTTTTTCCCCCACAAAGCTCTGTGCATATCCCCAATTACTTCCTTATGGTATATTATTAGAAATGGAATTACTAGGTCAAAGGAGTATGAACTATTTTAAGGCTGTTATTCAGTAATACCAAAATGCTTTCCAGAAAGGTTTTAGTCTACACTAGCAATGCAGAAGAGTTCTCTTGTGCCCTTGATAGTGTTCGGCATTTTCTTTAAAAGTATCTTTGCCTGTTTGATAAACAAAATGACATTTAATTGATTTAAATTGTATTTCTTTTATTATTAATGAAGAGAACACACTCTCTGTGTTTATTAGTTATTCATACTTTTGTTATGAGAGTTCTTTGTACATTAAGTATATTAACCTTATGTCTGTCACACTTGTTGCAAATATTTTTAGTTGGTGGCTTGCCTCTTAGACTTGTTTATAAATTTTTGATTCAGGAAAAACGCAATCTATTACTTCCTTTTCCACTGTCATTTCTTCCAGTTTTTAAATGCTAGGGATGTCTTATGCTATAGAAAAGCCAAATAAATAATCCTTTTTCTATTAAACAATTCAGAAAAGTATATTTAGGGCCTAAAAAAACTATACGTTTTCAGTAATTTACCTTGCAAGATGATGTTCTAAATTAGGACTCACACACAAAATCTGAATTATTTAGATGTTTTTAATGACAAAAGCATGCTTCTACTGCAATATTCAATGAATTTTAGTTAAAGCTACTCAGCTAACATAAATAGGCATTAGGTACCTCCACATCCTAAAAAGAGCAACCAAGGAGTTCTGAACACAATCCTACAGGGCTTAGCAGGGACAATAGACTAGTCACGCTGTTGACAGACATTCCATTCCTTTTCAGCTCAAATGTACTCAGAAGGCTAGAGAGAACCAGAGAAGAATTTAGTGTTGTGAGTCCTTAGCTTGGGGAAGAGTATTTTCCTCTCCTTTGAGGAAGTGGAGGCACACATGACTCTCTTACCAAAGCCACATGAGGAGGGATCCAAAGAACAGATCTGCAAAGCCTATATGGGATAAGAACAAAGGAGAGTATCGCATTTTGTATATTTAACAGTTTCTCTCCAGATTGAAATTTCTGGTGATTATTCAAGTTTGACTCATTCTAACAGGCTTTTCTCCATCGACTGCATTCTTATGGCTTCAGTATGTATTTAATGATAATGAATGACATTTGAACTCTGGTTGAAAGACCATGATCACTATATCCATAGAGTTTATTTCTGCTGATGAATTCACTGATGTTAACAAGATCTGAAGCTTGGTTAAAGACTCTTCAATGCTCTTTACACATGTTTTCTCACCATTATGGCCTTTTTGGGTGACTTATAATCTCTGAAATTGAGCTGAAGCTATAGTCATGTGACTCACACTATGGGCTACCTTTCCTATGTATGGCTTCATCCTCATGTAGGAAAGTGTGTAAGCACAATTATGCTAACACTTAATATAGTCTTGTAAGTCCCTTGGCTGGGAACCAATCCTGTGAGTATCTATCCCAAACCTTAAACATCAATCTTTTGAGGGAAAGTAAATGTGCTTTCCTAACTTGTCTTTATATCCAGAAGTTTCTTAAGGTCAGAGGCATGAGAAGTTACCCTTAGAATATTTGGTCACATTTCCTGTGATCCAAATTCTTCAAATTCCGAATTTTGAATATATTTCTTATTTTCAAGCTCTTTTCATTTGAGAAAAAATTGTAACTGTCACTTATTTATACTTGGCCGTTATAAGAAGATCAAACAACTGTAGAAGAAAAGAAATATTGTTTCCTAAGAGGCAAGCCAGGGACTGGATTTGCCCTGCAACCTGACAAAAACACTAAAAAAATAGACAGAAGTATGAAATAATGGTTTTAAAGGCACTAATCATCAGGCAACAAAGGACACTGATATCTGAGAGACGGGGTAAAAAAAGGTGAGCACTTACAACTTGAGAGCTTCCAATTCATGGAACAATGAGGGAGGATATAGTCAAAGTTCAGGATATTCCCTGAATTGAGGTGACAGAGATGAGAGACCAGAAAGACCAAGGTGACTAGAGATGGAGAACCCCGGAGATCTTTGAAAGATTACCATTAAGTGTTCAACAGAGTACTGATCAGTGAATACATAAAAGAAAAGTATCTAATATGTTCATGTTAGATCTATTTTTTTAAAGGTGAATTGCCAGAGACTAGAAAAAGAACCACCCGAAAGGATTAGAGGAGACAAGTGCCAAAACCTCAAAGAGGTCTAGGGACCATGCCCGTTCTCATCAGATAGAGTGGAAAACCTCATAATTCATGTGGCATGGGATATTCAGATGGGCCTTGTCTCAGCAGTCAAGGATAATTAGCTTTATGCAAAACACTGCTGTGATCCTGCCCAACAAATCATAAAAGCAAAACTCGAAAAGATTTAGCTGCTTCCAAAGAAGTGCATCTCAGAACAAAGCACAAGAAGATTTGTAGAAATACAAAAATATCTAGCACAAAAAGGCAAAATTTCACCAAAATTTTACCAAAAGGTAAAATTCATAATCCATGGCATTCTATAGAAAAGGTATGCAAAGGAGAAGGAAAATGGGATTCCTCATGATGAGAAAGAAAATTAATTAATGCAAACTGACTCAGAACTTACACAGATGTTATAATTAGCAGACAAGCACATTAAAAGTTTGCATAACTATATTTCATATCTCCAAAAACGCTAGAGGAAAAAATGGACAAGATATATTTAATAAGCTCCAAGTCATACATCTGGGGAGAAAAACTATAATATTTGAAATGAAAAAATACTGGATGGAATTAATTACTAAAGATTAGTGAGCAACAGAAAATATTTCCATAATTTCTATAACAGAAATATAACATTTCTATAAATGAAATAAAATAAATTTTAAAAGCAAACAGAGCATAAGTGCTTTTGTTCAGTTTTCTCTTCCAAGAACACTTTTCCTTCATCCCATCCATCTACCCTTCAACCAGTCAACTGCAAATCTGCCTTTTGTTTCAGCTCCATCATTGCTTCCTCCTTCCTTTACCTCCCTGACTAGGTAAAGCCCTCTTTAAACCTATTCACAGAGCCATGTACTTCTCCCTGCCACAGCACTTACCAGAGAGGCAACTTCATATATATTTGAGTCTGTGATTAATGTCTATCTTCTTCACAAGACAGGAAGCTCCATGAGGGCAGAGACAACATGTCTATTTTTGCTCACCATGATATCCCAAGCATCTCCAACTCCACCAGTAATATACTGCCCCTGCACTCGGCATCCCATCTGTATCTATCACCTCTGGGATTTTCATCTATTAATATACCCTCTCTCCTGTATCTTCAACCACTCCTCAACTGGTTGTATTCTACTCAACATCCTTTTCTTCCTTAGTAAATAAACTTTCATTTTTTCTTACAATGGTCCCTGCAGCACATAGTGATGGCCATGTGCCACAGTTCTGTCCAACGGGTTTTGGGGAAACCTCCGTATAAAGGAGACTACTTCTACTGACAAAACATTTTGCCCTCTCTTCTTCCTCATTCTTCCTACCTGGAACATAGAAACGATGGCTAGAGTTGCAGGTATCCTGCAACCATGAGGTACCTGGAAGATGAGAGCTACATGCCAAGGATCAAGGAACAAAAAAAATGAGAGGCCTGAAACATTGATAAAATCATGGAGGTCTTGAATTTTCAACCACTGGACTTGTTTTAGGTGTTAGAGAAGGTATCCCCTAATTATTTTAAGCAACTCATTTTCAGGTCTGTGTAAATAACATCCAAGTGCAAATCCAAATACCCATCCCAAAACATGAAACCAATCTCTCTCTCTCTCTCTCTCTCTCTCTCTAATTATTTTAAGCAACTCATTTTCAGGTCTGTGTAAATAACATCCAAGTGCAAATCCAAATACCCATCCCAAAACATGAAACCAATCTCTCTCTCTCTCTCTCTCTCTCTCTCTC
>CAUYQG010237436.1:0-21880 GCA_963574415.1 Tarsius wallacei | reverse complement strand
GTTCCAGCTACTTGGAAGGCTGAGGCGGAAGGATCGCCGGAGCCCAGCGGGTCGAGGCTGCGGTGGCCGGGAGCGGCCACTGCACTCCAGTCTGGGCGACAGAGTGAGACTCCAACTCAAAAAAAAAAAAAAAAAAAAAATCTTAATTTTTGAAACCTTAGTTGGGATTTTTATTATATATTATTTGTTGATGCCATGATGTTTTTCTCATTTTTTTTAAAGCAGAATTTATTGAGAGGACAGAAAAGCTCCCACAGTGGGAGGAGACCCAAAGGGGTTGCCTGTTTTTCTCATTTTTAATAAAAGTATTTTGTTTATATTAATATAATTGATTTACCACATTTACATTAATTAATAAATATTTACATAACTATCAATTAAAATGTTAACAGGTAAAATTTGATGCCATAGTTTTTAAAATACAGGTTTTTTTAGATTACTAGAGTTAGGTGGTATTTCACTGTGGTTTTGATTTGCATTTGCAGCAACTTGGATGGATTCAGAGTCTATCATAGTCAGTGATCTGTCACAGAAACAAAGAACTGATATCGCATGTTCTCACTCATAAGTGGACCCTGAACATGTACCATAATATATTAAGAAAGGGATTGGCAGTACTGGGACACTACCAGGGGAGGGAGGAGCACATACCATCAATAAGGGTACCTGACCTCAAACCAAATAAAGTGGGGACCAAAGGAGGCCCAAACTTTACCTGTGTGATGATCACTTGTAAACCTAATTCTGAATTGTACCCTACATCTTTAAATTAAAAAAAATAAAAATTTAAAATATTATGATTTTCAACCTTTTACATAGTATTCAGAAACTATGAAATAAATTTTCATTGTAGAATTATGAATTTCAGCCAATGATGAAAAGGTCACAATGCAAGTTGCCAAAGTAGTGTTTAAAATGCAAAGTTGAGCAATTGACGTAACACAATTGTGCTAAAAGGAAAATATAACCTTGTGTATTGGGCTATTAATAATTATATATTAAATAACGAGTCACCATTTATTTTGTCAAAAAATAGAAATATAATTTCCTAGAAATGAATTGGAAAACAGTTTTCTATTAGCGTGATTACAACTTTAAGTTCTATTTTATGGTGTATTAGCCATTTATGTTTCAGAAGCCCCTTGAAACTAGATATTAATAGGATAAATTATCATAAGGTGATAGGAAAAAACAAACAAACAACAACAAAAGATTATCTGGGGCTGGGCGTGGTCGCTCAAAGCTGTAAATCTCATCACTTTGAAAGGCAGAGGTAAGAGAATTGCCTGAGTCCACTGGTTTGAGACCAGCCTGGGCAACTTGGCAAGACTTCATCTCTACAATAAATCAAAAAATAAGCCGGGCATGGTAGCGTGTGCCTGTAGTTCCAGCTACTTGCAAGACTGAGGTGGCAGGATTGCCTGAGTCTAGCAGGTCAAGGCTGTGGTGGCAGTGAGCATGCCACTGCACTCCAGCATGGGCAACAAAGTGAGACTCTGACTAAAAAAAAAAAAAAAATAGCTAGGCGTGGTGGCACGTGCTTGAAATCTCAGCTACTTGGGCGGCTGAGGTGGAAGGATCAACTGAGCCTGGAAGGTTAAGGCTTAGTGAGCCATGATTCTGCCACTGCACTCCAGCCTGGGAGACAGACTGAGATCTGGAATCAAAATAAATAAATAAATAAACAAACAAGCAAATAAATAAATAAATAAAGTACAAAGAGGGTAGGATAGAGGGACGTAAACAAGTGAAATGGAATAAAAAAGAGCTTTTTTGTTTCCTTTTTTTTTTTTTTAAGATTAGAGGGAAATTTAGAGATATTGATCATAGGCAAAGGAAATTCCCATGTTGGTGTTCTGAAAGAAGAAACTAAAAATAAGAGGCAGAAAAGAAATATGCATATTACCCTCAAAACTCTCTGGAAAAAAAGATGACTTAAATTTACAGCTCGAAAGCATAAAATATGTACCAGAAAATATTTATCTAAAAGACTAATACTAAGACATAATGAATTTCATTGAGAAAAACAAATTTGATCAAGTCATATGTTGGGAAAAGGAGTGGCAAGTAATAAAATATGCCTCATACTACCTGTGACAGGTCTTAATTCCAGAAATCAGGGGTTTAATATCTAAAAGCCCACAAGAGGCAAATTGTGACCTAATAATTGTATGCCTACCTAAAATGTCACTCAACTGTAAGGATTATTAAAAACTAAATTGAATATTCAGCAACTCAAAGGACTATATATTTCATGTGCATTTTTTTAAATTAAGGAAAAACTTAAGCCAAAGACAAAAATTAATGAAGAAACTATAGAAAAAGGGTTGCCGGCGGGAATTAAATCTATTTGATTATAGACCAAGAGTAAATAAGTATAGAAATTATGTTTACACAGTATAATAAAAATGCTGTTATATTCCTAACAAGATGGAAAGCTATCCCCCAAAAATTTACTCTGGAAAGAGATAGTAAAGATGGTGATCAGAATACTGACTTTCTCATTTTATTTTTAGAAGGGGCAGTAGAGAAAATGGTGTCAAAAAAACAATTTTTCAACTTAAGCAATTATAAAATGGAGGTAAACATGAAGAAATATATTATATATTAAAATTGGGTAAAAGAGAATTTGAAAAAATAATGAGTCATTAATTGTTCACATGTAGAAATAGTAAATATTATCCTTTAAAAGAATTAAGTAGCCAGGTTGGGTGGCTCAGCCTGTAATCCCAGCACTTTGGGAAGCTGAGGTGAGTGGATTGCCTGAGCCCGTGGGTTTGAGACCTGTCTGGGCAATTTGGTGAGACCTCATCTCTACAATAAATCAAAAAAATTAGCTGGGCATGGTAGCACGCGCCTGCAGTTCCAGCTACTTGGAAGACTGAGACAAGGATTGCTGGAGCCCAGCAGGTCGAGGCTTCAGTGGCTGAGAGCAGCCACTGCACTCCAGGCTGGGGGACAGAGTGAGACTCCAACTCAAAGAAAAAAAAAAAAAGAATTAAGTATATGAGGCTGGGCACAGCAGCGCTTTCCTGTAATTCCAACACTTTAGGAGGCTGAGGTGGAAAGATTACTTGAGCCCAGGAGTTTGAAACGATCCTGGGAAACATAGTAACCTCATCTCTAGAAAATTTTTAAAAATTAGCCAGGTGTGGTGGCGTGCACCTGTAGTCTCAGCTTCTCAGGAGGCTGAGGCAGGAGGATCATTTGAACCCAGGAGTTTGAGGCTGAGGTGAGCCATAGTTGTACCACTGCACTCCAGCCTGGGTGAGAATGAGACTCTCAGTCAAAAAATAAATAAATAAAATAAAATAAAATAAAGCATTAAGTATATGACATGAAGGCATGATAAAAGTAAGCATTAGTACAAAGTTATAAACTAAAAATCACCAGAAGGAAAGCCATAGAACAAAAACTAATAAAAAATCTATAAAAACTGAAAGAATAATGAAATTTGCTGACATATATACCTTATTAAAAAATGGATCTATGTAAAATTTAGTTTTTAAAGTGAAAAGATACTATAGTTAGGTAAAAATAAAATTAATTTATAAAATATATATCTATAACCAGTTGCTGTAAAATATTTTAATTAAAAGAGTTGCCGAAGATATACCAAATCAAGGCAAACCAAAGAAAGCAGTTGATTTAAGACCTATTCACTGCCAAAAATAAACAACAATAAATCACTGAAAAGATATAGAAGGGCATCATTTCATGAAATAGGATTTAATCCAAATGAAGATTTATCAGTTGTAAATATCTATACATAAAATACCAAAGCATCAGCATTAATATAACAAAAGTTATAGGAGGTATAAAGAACACTGAGAAACACATTAAGATTATATCATTTTTAATTTGCCACAGTTTTTGACATTACAAATAGGCAAAAATAAGGATGAATAGAAGTATAAATAACATAAAATTTAATAAATTGAGCTAATTGGTGTTCATAAGGCTTTATATCTTGAAAAGTATCAATAAACTGTACTTCCAAATGTCCAAATAAAAAAGATGTGAAAACTGATTTTATTTAGACCTCAAAAAAAAACCCTCTGTGAATTAAAAAAATACAGCAAATATGCTCTGATCACAGTGTGATAAAACTGAAAATTGATAACAAGCCAGAAACAAAAACCTACCAGATGAAAATTAAGAAAATTAAAACTCTCTCAACAATTTTTTGAGTCCAAAAATCAATTGAAATGAAGATTACAAGAATAACTAGAAAATAATCTAGAAACTACATGAGAAATAGCAAAGCCCATGATCGAATGAAAACTCACAGCCCCAAACATATACTAATACAATAAAGAAGAAAAATGAATTCAGTGAAGATAAGTTAAAATGCCAATTTAAGTTAGGAAATAAACAAGATAAGCAAAGAGAAAGGAAAAGAATAAACAAGATTAACGTAGAGAAAGGAAAATAAGGGGAGCAATAAGCATAAAAGCCAACATAAATTAGTCAAAACTAATAAAGAAAAGTCATCAATTTAGTCAAAATTAGAACAAATGGGAAAGCAAAATAAGATGTAGAGAAATAACACAAATGCAGGTGAAAGAAACAAAATTGTTTTAAAAAGCTTTTCTCAACACTAAAAAAAAAAGAAGTCACTTTTAAACTTCTGTAGCTTTAAAATATTAAGAGCAAGCCAGGCTCAGTGGCTCAGCCTGTAATCCCGCGCCTTGGGAGGCTGACGTGAGTGGATTGCCTGAGCCCGCGGGTTCGAGACCCGCCTGGGCAACTTAGCGAGACCTCATCTCTACAATAAATCAAAAAATTAGCCGGGCGTGGTAGTGCGCGCCTGTAGTTCCAGCTACTTGGAAGGTTAAGGAGGAAGGATCGCCTGAGCCCAGCAGGTCGAGGCTGCGGTGGCCGGGAGCGGCCACTGCACTCCAGTCTGGGCGACAGAGTGAGACTCCAACTCAAAACACACACACACACACACACACACACACACACACAAATAAAAAAAAAAATTAAGAACAGATCCAGTAAAATAGGTAAAATAAAAATAGACAATGCATTAATTAATACAATAAAACAGGTCATAAATGTCACTTTTTTGTCTCAAACTTTTCTCTACTTTTAGATGAAAATAATAAGTATATGTCATAGCTTTTATAGTATTTTCATTTGTGTTGCTATCTGCAACTTGCAGTTTTAAATTTTAACATTATTTTTGAATTTTTTTTCAGTTTTACGGTTATGAATAAACTGAATAGAACACACACACACACACACACACTCATCAGACAGATAAATGGTCTTTAATACCACACACGTTAGACACATAAATAGTCTTTAATACCACAATCCTATTTTCTGTGCTCTACAAGCTCTCCTATTATGCCATTTTTGAATTGTTTGACTTTCCATGTTCTGTCAATCATTCCTCAACATCAATTTAAGAATACTCCTAAACCATAACTTTAGCACAAATTGTTCCATTCAGCATTACGAATTATACTCAGGATGATCATAATTATACTGGGACAACAGGCATAAATGGAGGCTGTCCTGGTTGGCTCCCACCTCCCATTTTATTTTAAGAACTATCTCCACTTGGTTCACAAATTATATTATTTCATTTATTGTACCACTGATTAGGTCAAAACCACACATTGATATCTACAAAACTGGAGAAACTTCTTGGATTTTACTGTTACCTCATATGTTGGAAAAGTTTTGCCTGTGTGCTGCCATCCTCCAACATTCCACACATGGTAGACACAGTTAATCAATCACAGAACTTTTCCCACTGATCCTAGATTTAGTTTCATAATCCTATGGCAACATACCATTCTAAATAGCTACCTTTGATCAAAGACGGAATGAGTCTAGAAGTTATTTTGTCATCCTGTGTGGCCTATTATCCTCTAATGCAGTATCTTTAGTTAAATGGGGTTTAATCTGGGCTATTTAAATATCAAAGTATTTTTGAAGTCATAACACATTTTAGATGTTAGGCTTTATGAACCCCAATTTCATTACTGACTTTTAGAGTTTTAAAATTAGTTTTAATTTTATCAAAGAATATGCATATACTTAAAATATACAAAAATTCTTATACTTGTATTAAGTATATGCGTATACTTCTTTTAAATTTTATAAAAAATAACTAGCCCTTCATCTCATTTCCCTAATTATTTCCTACTCTTCAAGGTAACTGCTCTCAATCCACTTAGTTTATCATACTTTTTTTTTCTTTTTCTTTCTTTTTTTTCCCCCAAGGTCTCACTTTGTCACTCAGGCTAAAGTGAGTGGCATGATCACGATGATCACAGCTCACAGCAGCCTCGACTTCCTGGGCTCAGGCAATCCTTCCTCTTCAGCCTATTGAACACCTACGACTACAGGTGTGTGCCACCGCACCTGGTCGTTTTATCTTTATTTTTGTAGAAATGAAGTCTTGCTGTGTTGCCCAGGCTGGTTCAAACTCCTGGGATCAAACAATCCACCCGCCTCAACCTCCAAAAGTGCTGGAATTACAGGTGTGAGCCACCTTGCCTGTACTTATTCCATGTTTCTAAATAACATACATAAACTGCTATGTTTTTGTTTTCAGTTTTAAGCAGTGTCTATTGACTTTCCTTTATAAAAGATTTTACTTTCTAATCCTCCCATATTTTCCTTAACCTGCTCTACCTGTGTGCATGTGAGCGCACACACACACACGACTTCCAATCTTCCTGGCCTCCCAGTACATTATGTCATATTTTTCTTTAGATCCATATTAGACATTTACATTATTTGACTATGCAAGTGCTATTCTCAGCTGAGCTAGGTGTCGATTTGTTTTCTTTTCTGGAAAATTTTTGTTTCCCTGAAATTAATTTTTATGGCTATTTATTTGCTTAGCTATGAACTCATCACAAATGCAACTACAAATTCTTCTCCCAGTTGTGTTAATCTTCTTTCACTAAGAAAGCATCAATCTACCTGTTCCATCATAAAAGCAGCTTCTCCTGAAATTTCATGTTGGTAGTTTTCCAGGCATATACTCAGCTGTAGTCTTATGGTACTGATTTTCAGGGTACTGATTTCTTTTTTCTCTTTTTGAGTTTAACCTTCTGTTTCCCTCGCCACCTTTTTTTTCTTTCTAATTGACCCTTCATAAAGAAGTCCATCCACTACTAGCTTTTGGAGAATAGCCTCACTAGGAGTATATTTCTTTTAGGTATAGCATGTATCTTTAGACATCATTCTTCTACCTTTACCCTAAATTTTAGGTTTTTTAGGCCCAGAATTACAGTTAGAAAATCTTTTTCCTTTTAGAATTTTGAAGGCATTCTGGCTTTGCTCTTTAGCTTCTAATACAAATGTTCAAGATTCAGATGCCACTCTGATTCTTCTGTTTATGTGAAGTCTGCTTATTCTTTCCATATGAGATTAGGAGAATCTTCTCTCTGTTTCTGATGTTGTAAAGCTTCCTGAGGATATTATAGTGTGTGTCTATTGTTAATGTGAGTATATCATTATTCATTATGCTTGTCACAGAGTGGACCTTTTCAATGTAAAAATTCAAGTCCTTTAGTTCTGGGAAGTATTCTTGAATTCTTTGAATTGAATTCTTTGACATCCTGATTTTCTTTCTCTTCTAACTCCAAGTACACAAATATTGGACCTCTTGCCCTTGTTTTCTAATTTTCCTATATTTTTAATTGTATTTTTCCATCTCTATCTTTTTGTTCTACTATTAACACTTCTGTTGAATCTTATATTTCTGCTATCATATTAATTGATGAGTTATCTTCCTTATGTTATGAACATTCCTCTTTTAAAAATTGTTTTGGGATCTTGCAAAAAGAGTGGATTTCTTTTGTAACAGACTATTCACTTCTCTTTCTGAAAATATTAATGACTTTTAAATTTTCCTTCAAAATTGTCTGCATAATTCTGTTTCCTTCATAATGTTTGCTTGTTTGTTTTGTTCTCTGTATTTTACCACAGAAATTTCCTCATTGCTGAAGTGGAAGGATTGCCTGAGCCCAGGAGATCAAGGTTGCCGTAAGCCATGATGGTCACGATTATGCCACTGTACTCTAGCCTGGGTGATGGAGTGAGATACTGACTCAAAAAAAAAAAAAAAAAAAAAGATGTAAAATAGACATCAACAGGGATGGTCTTATTTTGGGGAATGAGATGTGAGCATATCCTGCTTTGTATGTCAAGAATTTTCCCTTCTTCACTTCTTTGTTTGCTATCTCTGAAGGAGTACACTGGGTTGAGTAATATGGATATATTCTATATTAGCAAGTATAAAAAGTATGTTAGCAGGTTACCCATAATTTTAAAGAATTTACTAGTAAGATAAGAACAAACATATTTATGATATGATAGAGTAGTATTGTCTCATTCATTCAAGAATGAAAAACAAATAGTGTCAAGGAATGGAGACATAATCAACAGACAAATATTTCTCTTTAAGATATTAACCTTAAGTTAACTAAACAAGACAAAGGTTAAGAAACACAACTTTCTTTTATTAGTTACTTGGATGTCCCCAAAATAATATCAACTCAAGTAGAAAAAGTTTCTGGCCCATTCAATGTGCTATCTTCAGTTTTTTCAAATTTCCTTAAATAATAATCTACTGCATAACCACTTTCTATACTTCTTGTCTAGTAAGTATCAAAGTTCTTAGAACATAGTAGCTGTAACATCACCTGTAATAAAGGGCATTGTTCAATTTCATATGATAATCTCATAATTCTTATCTAGTTATTCTACCACAGATGGCCAGATGACTTTGTAATATATGAGAAAATAAGCTGCCTGCAGATATTAAAAATGGCTTACTTCTCATAGAGATTCATTCTACTTAACCACAAAAGAAAGTCTATTAATTAGACTTTTGAATCCCATTAGGAAAAACAAATACCAATACTTAACTGCTCAAATATGACATGATGGAAAATTGCTAACATAATTAGATTTTTAATAGTGTTAATGACTCTTGTATCTTATTAATAAGAATTAAAACTAATGTAATATTATATGAAGAAAAATTGCCACTGTATGCTCTTCTACAGGGAAATGTAGTGCGATTATGTCTATTTCCACATGAAGGGGTTTTAATTTTTATTCCCTTGCAGTTGTAATATAACTCACATGTTCCTCGGCATAATATATTATCCCTGACATTATGTGACAGAAGGTCCTACAAGTACACCATTTAGGTCTGCAGTCTCATTAGATATCCCAAGTCAAGCATGATGTTGACTCTGACCATAAAACTACCATATTAAAGGTTGAAATGTCTTTTCCCTGTCCTCTTTTTCTACATTTTCACAGATTATCACTCCTTCAAAGCCTTGCTTCAATCCCTTTTGATTTTCATATTTATTAGCCAAATTATATTCACTGTTTATGTCATATAATTTGTCATTTGGGGCATACTCTCTCCCTCTTTAGTTATTTTATAGATGTAAAAAGCATGATTCATTGCCCAGTGAGTATGTCTCATCCATTAGTTATTAATATTCATTTAGCATCTTCTATATGTTCAACATGTTGAGGACATTGAATGTCACAAGAGACATGATCTTTGTACTCAGAGAGTGTTTATTTGTTCAAATGATACAAATGGTTTAGAAAGTTTTCTTTCTTAGAAACTTGAAAGTGGCAATATTCATATTTCTGTAAATTCCTTCAGCTGGCTAAATTCACCATACTAGCTGCCACAAAGACAAATGGATGTTAGTTTCCAAACCAGGCACCAAACAGAACATCTAAGAAAATAGCCAATATTTGAGATAGATGGCATGCCAACCCACGTACAAACTTGCCAGATACATAGATTATAAAAGCTTCAATGGCATGGGCTTATGATAAGACCAAGACCTTATTTGGTTTCTGTCTGTATGTGTACTGATATATAATTCAAATGTGATTCTATCAGCAAGGAGATCTCTGCTACTCAAAGCATAGTCTATGGACCACCTGCATTACCTAGGAGCTTCTTTGAAATGCAGAATCTTGGGCACCATCGTAGGGATTCTGAACCATAAGCTACAATTTAGCAAGATCCCCAAATTATTTTTATGTGCAGTAAATTTTGAGAAGCACTGTATTCTGTTTACTCAAATAGCACAGAATACTTCTTTACTGTACACAGAAAAGGGGAGGTGGTGGTTGTCTTGGTCTATCAGGCTGCTATTACAAAATGCCATTGATGGGGTGGCTTATGAACTACAGAAATGTATTACGCACAATTCCAGAAGCTGGAAAATCCAAGATCAAGGCACTGGGAGATTTGGGGTCTGATGAGGACCTTCTTCCTCATACACAGTCCGTCTCACTCTATCCTCCTATTATAGAGGGAGCAAGAAGTTTGTCTCTCTGGGATTTCTTTTATATGGGCACTAATTGCATTTATGGTTGCTTTGCTCCCATGACCCAGTCTCTTTCCAAAGTCCTAAACTTCCAATACCACCTTAGAGGTAAAGATTTCAATAAATGAATTTGGGGGGAACACGAATATTTGGACCATAGTAGTGGTCCTGCTCAGGTCATATCTAAAGTATAGTGTGGATTTCAGAGCAGCAATTTAGAACCTTGTTAGAAACTGAGGTTATTTAGAAATATAGTAATCAACATAATGAAATAATTTGGAATCATATGTAGTAGTTCTCACTATTGGCTGCACATTTAGAATTGCCGGGGGAGTTTTTTAAAAACTGCCATGGTCTATGTTTTATCTCTAGAGATACTAATTTATTTTTTTCTCATGAGTTTCTTGAGCATCAGAATTTTTAAAGTTCCCAGAGGACATTCATGTGTAGTTCTGGTTTATAACTACTGATAAAATAGGAGAGAAGGTTGGAAAAATGTGTGTTAATTAGCTTGAGGAAGAGAAATCTTATGTGGATGCCTTCACATACCTATAGGGCAATTGTAAATATTTATTTTGTGTAGCTCCACAAAGCGGGATTGGACTAGAGACAGACACTGAATGACTGAAGATCAACCTAAGAAGAATTTTTGTAATTTAAGCTGTATGTAACAAAAATAAGTGCATTTGAGGGCACATGGTGAGTTCAGTAGAGACTGTACAACCAAAAGGCTTTAGGAACACTATATAGAACACTGATTCATTTAGCATTGGGCATTAGGTCAATGGGGCAAGGGATTGTCAGACTACATTATAACAGAGTAATAATAAATACATTTAATGAGAACTTTCAGTGTTGGGAACTTTACATGAATTACTAGGGTGAATCCTAACCACAACTCTGTGAGGACAGTTTCTTTGAAACAGAAACTTGGAGAGTCGAAATAAATTGCTTGAAATTATACAGTTAGTGAGTAGCAGGAACAGGCTACAAAGCAAGGTTTGTCAGACCCTAGATCCCTTGATCTTAACCTTGTATCAATAGCTACCCCGATGCTTAAAGGATGCTTCCAACCCTGAGATTCCATGAGTCTTAGACATGCCATGTGCTAATCACTATGATTTTTACTGGAAGACTAATTTGATGACTGGGGAAATGTATCTAAACAAACTCCTGTAAACATTAAAGAATATATCTTTTAAATCACTTGTTCAAAGTTTAGAAAACATAATGCCATCGAAAGAACAAGCCTGGGCTAAAGGACCTAGAATCATAATTAAAATAAATGTATAAATAAATAAATAAGAGAACAAGTAATAAAACCAGGTAATTTGCAATACCAATGCATTTTGTTACAATTCCTTCCCCCCCCCCACTGTTGTAATTGAGAGCCTATTTGTTTTTACCCTCTCTCTTTTTAAAAAAATTGTAATCTATGTTAGTATTGCAAAACTAATTATAAGTCACCCAAGTGTAACCAAGGAGTGCTGAGGGTTCTTGAAATAGGACAAAGGAAATTCATTAAGAAATAATGTTGAGCTTATGGTTTCCAAAGGTCATTAGAAATGCTAAACCAGAGAGCTCCGTTGCCTGAGCGATATCAAATCCAATCATTTATCATTCCCAGGGTTCTAAACACATGGTCATCATCTGGAGTCCTTAACCCCCAAGCAGAATGTCAGCTGAGTTTTACACAATTAGTCTAAGAACAGTGTCCCATCTTTTATCTAGGATACATTAGTCTTTTCCTCTGTTTCAAGATAGGCTGGTCAGTGTGCATCTTCAGAGATTGGCAGCCTGGGGCGCTTCAGTTTCAGCTGAAGTACCATACATTGAATTTGAACCTAAGTCATCCCCTCAACTCTGTTTTCTCTGTGAAAGGATAGTGTAGGCCACTATTGGCAGCCTTTTATATGAAAACTTCTTAATAACAAACAAGGTGTAAACATCTATAATTAAAAGGTACACATTTCAATGTTTTGTTGCAATAACTCCAGACACTCTCTTTCAGAGACATTATATAGACAGACATTGCTGTTGGGTATCTGCTGGGTGTGTGAGAAGGTGGGAGGACATTTGTTTCAGCATCATTTTCATTAAAAACTAATTTATTCTCAACAGTCCGGTACCACCAACACTAAGATGCATAGACAAGGAAAGCAATAAACTTTTTCTGTAAAGAACTAGATCATAAACATTTCAGACTTGTGGGCCATACAATGTCTGCCTCAGATACTCAACTCTGTTGTTATTATGCAATGCACAGCCATAGACAATATGAAGACTAATGGACATGGCTGTCTTCCAATAAAAATGTATTTATAGACAATGAGTTTTGAATTTTTTTTTCTAATTTTTACGTGGTACAAAATATTCTTCTCTTGATTTTTTTCACCCAACCATTTCAAATGTAGAAGCCATTTTAGCTTGTGGGACATACAAAACCTGGTGGGTGTCTGGATTTTTCCTGTAGGATGTAGTTTGCCTTCACTTACTCTACTTTCCCAAGTCCTCTTTGACTTTGAGAAGAGAAGTAGATTTCTGAGTTAAGCCCTTTTGATTGGTTGATTTATATCAAGCTGCCACCCATATTTTCTTCTCCCCCAAAAAGAAAGAATTGGTGGTAAAAATCTGACCTTCCTTGAGGGTGACCTGGTTTTGGTTTCTGGTCAAAGCAATAGGACATACAATGTTGTAAATAGCTTTAGAGTCTGAGGGCCTGAGTTTGAGACACTCCCTGAACATATAATTGAAAAATGGCTTTACATTTCTGACTCAGATTTCTCATTGGCAAAAATGGGAATAATGATTATAATGAAGTGAGGAGAAAAGATGCTCTGAGTAAAGATTCCTTGCTATTTCTGGAGTGCTCTACAAAACATAAGTTGTTATTTTTAAATGTGGACATGATAGTGACTTGCATTTTCAGTAATAATTGTAGTTCCTCATTTGGGCTAGACATTGTTCTAAGTGCTTTTCAGATATTAATCCATTTAATTCTCACAGTAACCATATGAAAATGGATACCTTTGTTATCATAATTGGTTATCACCATTTGACATATTTGGATACTAGGGCACAGCAAGGTTAAATGATTTGCCATGGATTTACAGCTACTATGTGACAAAGGTAGGATTTGAACCCTGCATTCTTATTCCTGAGTCCACACTCTTTGTTCCTGCTTATTCTGTTTCACATGATCTAGTCAAATTCCACACACTGCTAACCATCTCATATATGCTATGTAATAGATTGCTCACAAATATCCAATGATGTGAACATGATAGCTTTGTGGGTGTGTGGGCTCTGGAGTTGGCCTTGGTGGGTTGTTTTCTTTTTCCCTACTCTGTGACTATGAGCAAATTACTAAACACCTCTAAGTCTGCTTTAATTTGCAATCTGGGAATGATCATAATAATAGCTACCTTAGAGAGCTTTGTAAAGATCAGATGAAGTAATGCATATGACATACTCAATATAGTTTTGTTTTACAGTTTTATATTTGCTCATTCACTCACTTGTACATTCATTCATTCATTTTTATTTCTCCCTCACCATGATAGAGACAAACTTTTTAGTGTGCTGTTGCATAGTGAAGTTAATAAAAATGTAATTAAATGCAATGATGTTTTATTTTCCAACGTGTAGTATATGAAATATCTGAAGGTGGGTTGCTCTGTTGCCACTCAGTTAAGAACATACTTATCTGGAGATTTATGTTTCAATAGGTAGTTTCATGCTGTGATACATACCTGAAGATCCAGTGACAGCTTGCATGATATCTAAAACAGTTTCTTATTTTTGACCTTGACAGACAGAGAAGTTGAGTGATGCCTCCCTTGAAATGGAGCATTGAAGTACTTGTAGAAACATTTAATTCTTGGCTTCTAGTTGATAATGTTATTTGAAAAAAATACTATTTTATAACAAGAGTTTTAGCATCATATGTTTTGACAAGGTGTCTGTGACAAGTCCTATAATATATAGAAAGACTTAAATATATTTCTTAAAATCTTTCCATAGATTATTCTTAAAGGTGCTTAGAGTTTGCTGCATCTTGGAAAAACATTTGGAATAAAATGTTTGGAAGACAGAACTTTGTTGGTAATTAGAGGAGCATTAGCTATGAGACCTAGCTAACACTATAGTAATATTTTGTAAACTTTCATTTGAATAATAAAATGGGAAAGAAACTTAGAAGAATATGACTCATTTTCCAAATGAAGAACAAAGAAATACATGGAAAATAATTTGTCTAAGGTCAAACAGACAGCTAGAGAAAGAGTAGGACTAGAATCCAAGGATCTCATCTCCTAATCCCAGTTGCTTTCTGCTGCCATGTGCTGTCTTCTACATTTAGTAATTCCATATCTTTGCAAGACCTCAGCATGTCAAACAAAAGATCAAACTAAATGCGTATATTATTAAAATGTTATAGGGTCCCTGAAATAAACAGATTCATTAAATGTATCTTTTACCACAATTTTTTAATAAGCCTTTATAAATTTTTATGAATACCACTTTATCAAAGAAATTCAGTCCTCTCTTTACTTATGTGATATGCTAATTGATGAGCAAGATTGGCTATTTCAACTACTAGATTAGGCTTTGTAAAAGTGATACATTTAAATAATAGTAATAAACTATTGATCCTATTTCAGTATTAGGAACTTGGCAACTGGTTTTATAGCTGACATTTTTAATCATTTTGACAGGAAATGCATTTTTAAAAATCTGAATACAAGGTTGACTATCTGACCTCTTTGAGATCAACTTCTACCAGTTGCAGATCTCCTAACCAAATTGGATGAAGGGGTAACAGGGCAGGCTCTGACATAGTGAGAAAAAATGTATTTTGCCAAAACAATGGCTAGTGAGAGAAAAGAAGACCTTAGACAGAAAATTGCAGACATTTACAGATTATTACTCAAGGGAGTGGTGGAAGTTATTGTCAAGGAGAGACAGCAGACTTTGGACAAGATACAAATATTGATCTTTTAACTGAAACAGTGACTGAATCTGTAGTCTTGCTCGTTACAACAGCCACTCTGAGCATTGAGAATTCCGATGCTGTGCCCGTGTTGTAATTTCAGATTCTGAAACTACAAGTGGAAGCATCTTTAGGAAATATAAAAGTGAGACAGATTAAAGGGAATTAAATTGGGACACTCAAGTCAAAACTAGAAGAATACATCATGCATCTTTGGCAATATTATCCCTGATTTTTTTTCATAAACCTGGTTTTTGCCATCCAGATTTTTTTAAGTTATTAGTTTAATTGGTTCATCTCCAAGTCTCCTTAAACACAACATAAACTGAAGTAGGATTATTGCCATATTCCCAATTAATTTGGTCAACATAGATAGCTGTGTTAGATGATCATTCAGGCCAGAATAAACACTTGAAGCTGTAGTTATCTTGTTTGCTGACTATACAAGTCACAATGCAAATGAATTAATATTTTGGAGTGTAGACATAGCCATGTTTGTTGTTGTTGTATAATCCAATATGAAAAGGCACTGTGTTACTTCTGATTAGCATATATACACTTCTTCTTTTATGCAGTATTTATTAGAAGTTATTATTTGTGCAACTCTTAGTTGTATTCTTTGGAAGGTACAAGGATGAACATTGTGAGAATTGGGGCAGTAGATATTATCTGGTAATTTTGATACAAATTCAGTATGATAAAGACAAATATACTATCTTTATCACAAGCAGTGTGAATATTATGTAGGAGGAGTTTCAAATTATAGTGAGGGAAGACTTGGCTTGAACCCAGGTGCTTATAATAGGAAATTCATTCCTATTCTGCTGCTCGCTTTAGTAAAGACACCTCAATTTTCCACATTCTGTATATTTTGATGCTGGTAGAAGATGATTAATTTCTTTAATTCTCCATGTCCCCTGCTAACCTAATGTTTATTTGTCTTGAGAAAACTATCCTCGAATGAGGCTCAGACCACCTGACTTTATCTCTTTTTTGACACTGCTCTCAAAACCTTGTATATTTTGTGAATTGACTCCTGCCTCAGTCTCCCATTCCATTCCAGCTGCTGTCAGCTATCTCAGTTATTTTAAACATTTGCATGGCCACCTACCCAAATTTCCAACCTTCCTTCCTCCAGTGACCTTTATTTTTATTCTCTTATTTCATGACCTAGATAGCATAATTGTTCAGAGGTTTCTTATCTCTGGGATCTTAAAAGGGAGTGACATATTGTTTCACCATAACCTCTCAATCTTTCAGCTTCCTTAGTACCTTAGTACAACTTCTACTCTTCAAATTCATCACACACACACACACACACACAAACCTCTAGTTCCTAGGCTCTACCTAGCTTTAATTTCTCCTCTAACCCTTCTTGACTGCATGATGCATCACTTTGGCTCCTCTATTTCTTGGACACTCACATTTCTTTCTCAGTTAACTATAGTCTAACTTCTTCCCTACAGCTCAACCAAAGTTGCTCCTTCAAGGGTCCATGTTCAATAGACATGTTTAGGCTCTTATCCAACTACATTCTCCGAATTATTTAACACTGCTGGTATTACCTCTACTCCAAATTTTTTTCTGCACAGATTTATTTCTGCTTCTGTCTTCACTGACTGTTTTTCTCAGCCTCTATCATGTGATATGTATCTCTATCTATCTATCTATCTATCTATCTATCTATCTATCTATCTATCATCTATCTATTCATCCATCCATCTAGATATCTTCTATCTGTAATCTAGGTCACTTTATATTCTACTTTTACATCCTCTCCTGATTGATCTTGCCAACAGGCACAACAGGAATAACTTCAACAGTCTATAAATTAGCTATACACTTTTTGTCTTAGTCTCTTACTGCACCCAAGATCTAAAAAAAAAAAATTCTGCCATGATATTCTCTATAGTTATATCAGCTGCATTATGCCCCAAGGAGAATTCATCATTTCCCCCACTCCACTTCCAAATGTGTCTTCTTCCTGTATTTCCTATCAGCAAGGGTTACTCAATTCAAATATATCTCAAGCTAGAAATGTGAAAGTCACTCCAGATTCTTTCTTTTTCGATCTCTCTCTACATTTCCAATCTGTCAAAAAGCCCTAAGGATTCCTCCTCTTCAATATCTCCCGAATTTGTCTACTTTTCTTTAATTCCCACTAGCTTAGTTCAAACTCTCATAATCTCCTGCTTGAAATGTTGCCATAGTTTCTTAGGTTATCTCTTAACTCTAATTGCTACTTCTATCTTATTATTTTATAATAATAAGATAGATTATTATACTGCTGATTATTATAAAACGAATACATAGTTATGACAAAATAAATGCATAGTTACTACATAATTGTCCATTCTTTCTTTAAATAGTGCAATAATATAATACAGTTAACAGGATAAAATTCAAATATGGTATTATCATGTAAAAGGACTATCTTTTTTTAATTTTCATTTCTGATTTGTGTCACCTCTCATAGCTCCTTCTATCCCTAAGTACTAAAGATTGTTAGTCATAGAGAAGAACAGAATGTTTCTAGAAGTGCCATCCCATTTTCAGTGTTGTACCAAATGGACCCTGGAATCTGAATTCCTGAGCTAAAATACAGCATGTTGGACTTTGGAAGAATTGTTTACTTTTTACCCTTTATATAGAGATGGTAATAGTAAATGCCTTATAATAATTAATGCCTATTGGAGGCATTAAAGAAGATATTCTTTTTTAAAGCATGTTGTTCAAAGCTTGCCTTGTAGTTGTTCAATTAAAGTAAAAAAAAAAAAAAAAGCTAAACAAGGTAATATCTTCATACCTTGATCCAAGATCCTGATTTTAGTTGGGACATCCTGAAATGTCCCAACTAAAATCTGAGAAATTCAGCTCAAATTACCTTAGTTTTTTTTCTTTTTGAAATTCTTCCATTATCATTCCCTAATGTTTTAGGTTCTTTTTCTCGCTGTTTCATATTCAGACACACACATGCACACACCTATTATTACACTGGTCACACAGTATTATAAGTGTTGGCTTTGGTCTTCACATACCCCCACCTAGACATAATACTTAAAGTGGAGATTCGCATCCATTGGGATGTCTAGCACTTTACCAAGCACGTTGTAGATGATTGAATAACTGTCTAGATGTAAATAAATGTAGTCAGATAAGAGCATAAGCATGTCTACTGATCGTGACCCTTGAAGGAGCAATTTTGGTTGAGTTGTAGGGAAGAGGTTAGACTATAGATATCTGAGAAAGAAATGTGAGTGTCCAAGAGTATGGTCAAAAAAACCAGAGCAGCTCTTTCAGATAGTCTGAGTTAATTTGTACATATGGGCTACACTTGAATGTGACATCATAAACATAATCCATGTTCTTACCTTCATGTTGTCACCCATATGATCCTAAATTCTTATACAGCTTTATTTTTTAAAGTTTGAACTTAAATTAAATATGTTTTAATTCACTGCATCCATATGGAATATTTTAGGCTTAATAAAACATTAGAAAATAATTTCAATTAAGAACAAAACAGTCTGGGTTATTAAATTTTAAAAAAGAATAACAAGATTTCTGTCATAATGTGAAACTACATTAATGAACTATTTTTGCTATCTCGTAGTTGACCCAATGACTTGCTTGGGTATTTCTATCTTGACCGAAGGAAAATGCTGTCTGAATCTTTCTCTTTTATGTCTCAGTTGATGCTGAGATTTTCTGGGAAGCACAGGAGCCAAGGATGTTGAAAATAGAATGAGGTACGGGGAAGAGAAATATTTTCAATACCTCTGTGTTTTGTCGTTACATTGGTCTTTTCTTTATGTAACTTTTCACAGATTGTCTCTAGAAGTGCTGATGCCAGCTAAAAGGCAGGCTTGATTTTAATGTCCTCTTGTCATTTTATTTTCTTTTATTTAATTGAGAAAGAAGATAAGAAAACAGGACAGGTTCTCTATTCTTTCATATGGTATATCCGGCAGCTGGAGAATAGCAGTGGTTGACAAAATGTTCAGTTAATTGAAGTCATGTAGTGGATATTGATGATCTTTCTACATTTAATGGAGAAATAAATCTGCTGCTAGAGGAAAAAAAATAAAAATGGCTCTTTGGCTGATATATGTCCACACTATCCTCTTCAGGCAAATGAAAAAATAATAATCACTTTCCCAGATGTAATATGTTAATGGTTAATTGTGCTCTACGGAACATCTCAAGTTTAAGAAAAACAGTATAGCACATTCCTCCATTTTTAACTGTTAGATACAATGAAAACATACTGCAATTAAAACATTTAATTCACACAGCAACCTGTTGGTGACAGCAAAGTTGCACAAATTCTAGCATGGGCATACATTCAAATGATACTATTTGGGCTTTCAAAATATTTGTAAAATAATGAATAATATAAACGATATTTATTAAATAGAGCTATTATAAATACATTTAAAACACTCTGCTTACTCCTCTTTTTACATTATTTTGGACCTTTTGAGTTTTCAAACTTATGATGGTTTGCATAAATAAAAACTGCGGATATTCTCATAAAATATCCGTTTCTCTCAAAAGTGAGAAACATTAGTAGCTCAGAGATAATGCCATTTATCAAAGGAAAAGGCTTTCTAATGATAATAAAATAAGCAGGGATAAAAGGCTTAAGTATTAATTATATCAAGCTCATTATGATATATTTTAAAAACTCATAAATTTTCAAAATTATTTAAAATCATTAAATTTAGGCTATCTGGAAATACTGCCTGAAATTTAACCAGTTTAAAAATATGTATTTGTTTCCTCTCTTTCATTGAATAAGACTGATGGGTTAGGAAAATTTCTGCCCTTATACTCTTTATCAAAATCAAACATTGAGCTCTCAGTTACAGATCTCAATACTGTTTTAAGTATAAATTAATGTGACTGACTTTAAAAAGTAACTATTGCTAGATTTCAGTTCATTCTGCCTATAATGCCCTGTTAAATTTCCTTTTTATCTTGTTTCTTCCCACTGTTGTTTCTAACACTTCTCCCTGCATTTAAGGAAACTTTCCTTCACACAGTCTCTTTTGTTCTCTCCTACTTCAAAAGCATCTGAAAATCCTTGTCTTTTATGCCCAATTTTTCTCCCTCATTGCTTAAGCCTGCATCCAAAACAATTTTTTGTTTACTAAGTAGCACTATATAAATTTCAACTCAAGTTATAACTCTGATGATTGTTAATGACTTCTTGGATTTCTGTGTTGAGAAAGTTTCTAAAGTCATGCTAGGTTTCAAAGGGAAAGAGTGCTGTAATCAAATACCATATTATGCTCTGCATATATAGTGTAGGTTGAGGTATATCATCCTTGTCATAAGATTCACCTAGGGCAATGGTCTTCTAACAGTTTGTATCAAAAACACCTTGAGGGCTTGTGAAAATGCATGTTGTTAGGCCCCATCGCTCAGGAGGTCTCTGATTCAGTATATCCGGTTGGGATCCAATAAAGTGTTTTTTTTACAAGTGTGCAAATCATGTTGAGGCTGGCAGTCCAGGGATCATACTACACAGTGAAAATCACTGAGTTTATTACCTTCTTAATTTTTTTTCATTTTCTTTGTGTGTGTGTGTATGTGTGTGTGTGTGTGTATTTGTGTAGTGTTTCCTAACCAGAAATTAGTTTTAGAATATCTTGAGTACTTAATAAACATATATAACCACAAAACTATGATTTCATATATATGGAATTAGACATTCATATAGGCACCCATACTTTTAACATCTTCACAGGCAAACCGGCACACCATTGGTTGAAACCCATTTCCCTTAAAATAGATACCCTATCTTTTTGCAGTAATATGCACAATGGCCACCATGTATGAGGATTTTTTGTGAACGTGATTTGATAATGTTAGTATAAGAAAAATGCTAAATAAGAACTATGCTTTAAATATCATTGTAACATCATAGAAGATGGCATGGAGAGCATTAAGGAAGGAAACTGAACAAAAAGTTAGTGAGTGGATAGGTCATGTATTGTTTCCTAGAAGAAGTGAGCAGAGGGGTCAAAAGGAGGATAGGTATTTCATGTAGAGAAAGTAGTGTGCTAAGTGAGAAAATAGCACTGTAACTTATAGAAATTCAAAGTTTGTCTGGATCATATTGTTCAAGGTAAAAGGGAAATTGTAGGGGAAGTAATGGAGCCCTGAATCTAGACATATGAGTAGGAGCTGAATCATGTTGGGTCTTGTAGGCCATGTTAACAGGTCCAGACTTTATCATAAGAGCAGTAGGGAGCCACTTAGGAGTATCATGGCTGAGGTGTATCATAGCTAAAATTTCATTTTGAAAAAAATATTCTGACTTCAGTATAAAAAATAATTTTTATTTATTTATTTATTTATTTATTTATTTATTTATTTATTATGGTATTATGGGGTACAGTTAGGGGTTAGGCATACAAAAATGCTTCGTTCAGGCACCCTTGATGATAAGAGGTGTCTCCCCATCCCCAGACAGATATTTATCACCATTAATCCCATCGCCCCCCCCATAGTTTCCCACCACTGTCAGTCATTTTCTTGT
>CAUYQG010237435.1:0-23868 GCA_963574415.1 Tarsius wallacei | reverse complement strand
GCCTGCCCTCAGAAGGGGACACTGAGGCATCCTGCTCGCATTTTGCTAGTGAATCTAGCATTCCCGCAGGTTGATGTGGCAACTCTCTCTTCCCTCCTGCCCACACAGACTCACATAAGCGCTCACTCTCTGCTTCTGGGTGTGGCTTTTCATAGTGGGGAAGAGCCCAACATGACCTTGTGTGTGTGTCTGAGCTCCAAGAGCAGAGGCCTGTACTGTGAGTCCAACCTGCCCTACCAGGCCCAGGTGCTGAGGTCCCGCCCCAGCACTCACAGATGCACCAGTCTTATGACCCGTGGCTCCAGGAGGAGGGCTGGCCTGGTGCTCACATTACTCCCAGTCTATTCTGGAAGTGACACGGTGCCCAACTTCCCACAGATGCAACCCTAGGTACCACCAGAAACTCTCTCAGAATCCCCGCTCACCTACCCATAAGCCCAAAACCCAGCAAAGGAAAAGCAGGCCATGAGGCCGAGGGGAACCTCCCTCCTCCCCTGAAACTGAGTGTCCACTCCACACTCAAGCTTTTTCTTATGAGTGCATGTGTGCAAGCACACACACACATGTAAGTACACATGCATGCAAGTGCACATGCATGCAAGCACACACAAGCATGCACACACATGCGAGCATGCCCATTGCACGCCCCCTACCACCACCCCCATCCCCTTGCCCAGACTTCTGCCTGCAGCACCTTCCTTCTGCCAAGAGGCCTGATGTTTCTCCCATCTCCTCCACCGGACTACAGGCTGGGAAGTGAGCGTGACGGGTCCAGGCTGAGGAGCAGGTGCACCTGGGAGTTTGACCCAGTATGAAGCATCGCAGCCTTCCTGCTCCTTTACTCACCGGGGTGGAGACACCAACATCAAAGTAGAATCAGACACACACTCAGGTTTGGGACAAACCTGCCCTTGTGTCCTCCTTCTGACACTCCACCAGACAGGACACAGTCACAGGGTGCCCATCTAGGAGGCTGGGAATTACATTTCTCCGTGTGCCCAGGCAAAGAAGTGAATTTGGGAGGCTTGGCCACAGATAGCCAGCCAGCAAACCAGAAGCCCTTCTGTGCCTGGAGCCCCGGTTCCCCTCACTCTGGGCCTGAACACGTGGACCTTGGCAGAGGCTACTTACCACCCGGGAAATACTTTTGAGAGGAGTGATGCCAGACAAAAACTTTATTTTAAGAGGAAGAGGAGCAACTTACTGGAAAGTGTATATCCAAAACAAGTTTCAAAATATATTAGCCCAGTCAGAAATCCTGGGAGAAAATGTGATCCTTTCCTATGTAAGGAACATTTCATTTTAGAAAGGCCTTAAATTTCAGTGCCTTCCAAGAGGTCAGTCAAATAGCATAAGTAAATGTAAGACAGTAGAGAGGAGTGAGGTGTGTGTACTCATGAGAACTGTCCTCCTCAGGACAAATCCTGTGATGAGACCATCAGTGTAGCAGAGCCCCTGGGGAGGGGTGGGGTGACCCCGCTAGACAAGCAGGCAGGGACCGCCAGCACTTACTTTTCCACTTCTGGCTCTGCCCAGAGTGCACCTACTGTGGAGGATATAAATCCAGCATGCTCCTGGAAGAACGATTACATGAGGATAGCCCCTTACCAGAGATGGGACGAGGCATTATGCAACCCTGCCATACATCCTGAGGGAGACACCCAAACACAGATGGGCTCACGTGACCCCTGGGCCACCTGTTTCTGAGTCCTGGGGTAGGCTTGATGTCCCGCTCTGTTTTGACCTTGGCTAGGCTCAAGAGTCACCCAACTTTGATGCTGCCAGACTCCATCCCAGCACCAGCCACAGGCAAAGCAGCGGGCCTAGGGTGTCACAGCAGGCCACGCTGGAAGAGGGCTATGTTGGAAGGCACACTCCCTCGTCAGAGAGCTAGCCAGTGGCAGAGACTTGGCCATGGAGAGACCCAGGAGCCAGAGCAAGGGTGGAAGAGAGAGAGCCTCACCCTCTTCCCTCTGGTGCTCACACCCGGGAAGCCAACACCCGAGAGGAGTGCACCACGCTGCAGGCCCTGCCCTCCCTTCACGTAGCCCGCGACCACCTTCCTCAGTCTGTTCGGGCTACTGTCACAAAATACCATGGGCTGGAGGGCTTGAACAATAAACATTTCTTTCTCACAATTCTGGAGGTGGGACGTCTACGGCCAAGGTGCTGGCAGCTTCGATGCCTGGTGAGGGCCCTCTCTCCAGTCCATAGATGACCATCTTCTGGGTGTGTCCTCCCATGGTGGAGAAAGTGAGGGAATCATCTGAGATCTCTCTTAGAAGGGCACTAATCCCATTCACAATGGCTCCTAACCACCTCCCAAAGACTCCGCCTCCCAATACCATCCCCCTGGGGGTTAGGATGTCAGCATATAAATCTGGGGGGCACCTGCATTGAGTCCAGAGCATCATCTCAGAGGGAGCAATGATGAGCCACTGCTCTGCCCAGAGTGCCCCAGTGTGCCCTTGGACCCAGGTATTCACAGCCCTCGGGGCACCCCCGACGCAGACTGACTCTCAGGGTATCTCCTGGCCCCTCCACCTCTTCTCTGCAACATCTGAGAACCAAAGACCAGTTTTCCCAGATCTGCTGAGTAGCTGGCCTACCCTCCCATGCTCTCTCCTGTCCCCTGCCCCCACCCACCTGCTCCCCAAGGGAATGCTTTGAAGCTTACAGGGACTCTTCTCTGCCTACAAGAATGGCCTTGAGGCCCGGCTGAGCCAGAAGTTGCTGGCGTGGGCCTTAGGGCATTTGACCAATCATACACACAGATCATATAGACCATATCATACTGGTTGTGCCTCTCATTGCACTCCCTCCGTCAGGGCTCCAGCCTCCTGGAAGCGCCTCTGAAACCTTGGCACAACCCACCGCCACTGTCTCCCCAAACCTCCTGTTGGCTCATGGGTCTCAGGCAGGGAATACTGAGCAGTGTCTGGAGGCATTCGTGTCACAACTGGGGGATTATCACCGGCTGGCATCTGGCGGTAGAGGCCAGGGCTGCTGCTAAGAATCCTGCAGCCCCACAAGAGTTATACCGCCCACAAGGCCAGCAACGCAGAGGCCAAGAAAACCTGCCCTCGGTCCACATTCTCCAGTCTGCCTTTCAGACCCCGGCAGCTGGCCTGCCTGCCCCACTCGACCCCTCAGCTCCGCAGCTGGCCACCCAGCACAACAGGTAGACGCCAAGGACTGGAGACACAGAGAGAGCTACACACAGAGAGTGGCTGCTGGGGCTGCCTCTGCGCCTTGGAAAGGTCTGACGTGCCAGTGCAGTGGACGGGGTTGGGGCCAGTGGCAGAGGCCTGAAGGCGGGACCAGGCACACCTGGACACTGGAAGGGGTCTTGCTGAGGTTAGGAAATATTTCAGGAGCTTGTCAAAGGCTCTTCCCGCATGTGGGAAGATCACAGCGCCTGTGGCAGAGGGACTGGCCAGACAGGGAGGGGACACAGGCTCGGGCTCCCTCCGCCCACCTGCTGTCTGCCCTCCGGCTGTCCTTTAAATCTCCTGGCAGGGCTCAGCTCCCCAGATGGCCTTTCTGGCGAAAAGGAACATGTGCTGGAAGGAAGGAGAGAAAAGGAGGATGTCACCCCCCGACCTACTGCCTCCTCAACGTGCCCCCCTTCCCACTTAGTTCAGTGAGTACTTATTGAGCACCTACTGTATGCAAGGCTCCTTGCTAGGCCCTTTGAAGGAAGATGACCACACCAGGAGAGGAGAAAGTCAGTCCGTTTTGTGGGTCCGAGACATTCCCTAAAAGAAATATTGTGTCGTCGTTATGCAGACGCTCTGTGTCAGACACTGTTCCAATGCATCACTTGTGCTAACACATCTGATCCTTACAACAACCCTGATCGTGGGTACAACTCTGATAGTGGGTGCTAGTGATATTCTCATTTTGTGGATAAGAAAACAGAAGCACAGACAGGGTAAGTGATTTGTCCAAGAACACACGGCTGGCAGCGATGGAACCTGGATTTGGACCAAGGCACTCTGGTCCCGGAGCCCAGGCTCCTACCCCACACACTCTGCTGCCCCCTGCTGACTCTTGGAAGGTAGCATGTGGGCTTGGCCTTGAGGGATAGGGAGGATTTTGACAGGTGGAGTTCAGTTTTCAAGCGGGAGAGCCCAAAGGCAGAGCCAGCTTGGACAAGCAGAGCCCTCCCTGGGCGTGACACCCAGTCTTCTAGCGTCTACTGTGCCTTCCTCCAGAGGGGCAAGGCAACACGTGGCTGCGCCAGAGGCATGGGCTGTCCGGTAGAGTGGCGGGGACCTGTCCTGCACAGGCTGCCAGCGGCAAGGCTCTCCGGGGTCAGGCCTGGCTCCAATCCCCACATACGGGACCCAGTTCTCCCCTCCCTGGTTTCTCAGCTGTCCCTGTCATCAGTAACGATCACAGCAGGAACACATTACAGGCAAGTGCTCTGCTGAGTTCCTCACCTGACTCAGTCCCTGAATCCTCAGAACAGCTTGACCCCATGGGTGCTAAACACACAAGGAACCTAAGGCTCAGACAGGCAGAGACCCTGGTCCCCGTCACACAGCTAGTCAAGGCTAGGCCAGGGCACTCGCCCGCGCTCCCAGGCCACGGAGCCCGGTGCTCTCGAGGAGGCTCCCCAGCCTCCCTCTGTCCCAGCCCCCATGACTCTTCCCTCCACTTCCCAAATCTCCCCTGATCCCCACTGCCCCCCTACCTCCCCCGCCTGTGCCCACCCCCAACCTCCACAGCACACAAGGCCTGACGGCTGCTCACAGAGCCCCTCACGGCCTTAATAGCTTCAGCCTGTGGAAATGGAGCAAACCGATGGCCGTGTGCATCACTTTTACGACGCTTACAAGAGAGCCGTAATTAATTTCCCAAATGCACGCAGGACTCGGGGGATAGACTGGGTGCTAGTCACACACTGCACGACCGTGTGACAGTTTTAGGCAAATGAGGAGCGAGTATTATTTGCTTTTCTAACGACTGCTCAGTGCATTTTGGTCTTGATGATGGCATTTCCAAAGCAATTTCAGAAAAAGATTATAGAAGTCGCATTTTTAATCTTTAGCAAAAACCCAAGATGTGAAGGAGATTGTAATGTCTGGGGGTTTTTTTGTTTTTGTTTTTGTTTTGGGTTTTTTATTTTATTTTTTTTTTACCAGTATGTTCTCTAGAGTTAGGGCAAAATGAACACAAAATAAAACAACAATATCACTTCCCGTGCAAACAGCTATATTATCTCCAATTACTCTTACTCTGGCTATGCATGACTCCCCTCCCCCTCAAGAGGACAAGAAGAGAGCCCACCTATCTCCTTTTCCTAGGGTATGGAGTAAGCAGTGCAGCTGCCCTGAAGACTGCCACCCACCAGGAGGATTTGGGACCCCAGGAGAAGCCTCTGCCCCACCCCACTGCCTAGATTCCACTGCCAGAAATGCACTTCTCCAGTGATGCAGATATTCCAGGGACAGTGTCACTCTTTTGCACAACATACTGGAGCTTAACTTTATAGAGAAGGAGGGAGAAAGGAATCCAGAATACACCCTGAAGGTACAGACAGGACGCAAAGCAACAGCATCGTGGGAAGGAAGGACAGGTAAGACAGTGCAGGTGCAGAAGATGCCAGAAGGATGGGTGTCGTGACCAGGAAGGCAGAGCGGCAGGAAACGGGCGCATGAGAGGTTGGGGCCACCCCTAATGCTGCTAGTGTCCTGCCCGCACCCCTCCCTCAGCACTCACCATCCAGTCAACGCCAGCACCTATTTCTCCGCCAAAGGTCAGGTTCTGGTCACAAGAGCAGGCTTAGTCCAGGGCTCCGAGCAGAGCGGAGGTCACTGTCTCACCTCTTTTCTCTTCCTTACCAGTGATTTCTGGGATCAGCTCCAAAGCCAACTCCTTGCGCTGTGAGTATACTCAAGGGGTCGACTGCTGGAGGAAGCCAGCAGAGGACAGCCTCGCACACTGGCCCATCTCAGGTCACATGCCCATTCCTGGCCACAGATGTCGTACACTTATGGGCCAGACCTGGACCCCATGCCCACCCTGGACCCAGAGGGTGGGGTCGGACCCACCTGAAACCTGTGGGCTAAGAGTGGAGGAGGGGAGGTCCCCAGGGGAGAATCAGAAGACAGAATGAGATGGGGAGCAGGCCAAACAGACGTCTACGGTGGCCCACAACGAGAAGGCAAGGGCAGATTAGCAGAGCACGGTCCAGGGGCACTCGGGCAGGAATTCACGAGCCACAGCTGGGGGTCTGCACAGAGTCAGGTGGTGCGGGCATGGGAAGGAGTTAGCAGGGAGTAGTGTCACCCCAGAAGTGACTCAGTGTTAGGGCTGGGGAGCAGAGCCCCAGGAATTCCACCCCACTATCCTGCAATGCAGCTGGCCGTGCCCCGCCCCCCAAACTTCCGTCCTGGCTCAGAGGTCTGTTGTGGGGGCTTGCAACACCCCAACCCCTGGCTCCAGCGTTTCTGTTTCCCAGACTAGAATGAGGGAGCCCAGGGAGAGTGAGCTCCCTGGGGGATGACTGGGGGATCTTTTCCCATGGGTCTCACATCATCTGACACTGGACAGGACACTGCAGGTTTTCATTGAGGCAGGCTGCTCTTTACATATCTTGACTCTGCCTGATGCCAGGGCCCCTGGAGAAGCCTTTTGCAAAGTTTGCTCCTTAGCGCTCCTAGTTTTGCAGACTGATCCCATATATGCTCGGGAAGGGCAGGAGAGGACAGAGTGATTCTGCTATCAAGAAAATGTGGAGAACGGTGGATTGAATCAAGTTGGACAGCTACCTGTCACAGGCCCTCTCGGGGCCTTCACTGTGATATGCCTTATGACTCATCAAGGAGGCCAACACATGGGGTATTTCCCAAACTTGCAAGGCCTTGAACACTTTGCTAGGAGAGTCTCAGAACCAAGGTTCCATGAAACCCAATCTGGAAAACCAGAAAGGTCAGCTTCCATCCCCCAAGGGTAGCCTGGACTTAGGACCCATTCCGGCCATCCTGCCCACACTGGCCCACCCTCGTGCTCCCCATCATCTCCCACCCCCAAATCTAACATGAAGTAAAAATGGGACTGAGCCAGCAAGGCCCCATGCAGTCTAGCCTACTCCGGTTGCCTGGACACAGCTGAGCCTCATGTCTGTCAGGGGGCTGAACCCTTGGACTTTGCAAAATACAGTGTGGCAACAGTGCAGCGACTTCTGCGGCTGAGAGCAGGGTCCATGTAACCTCGGACACACTTTAATTCAATGATCGTCAGCAGCAAACATCGCCTGTCATCACCTGGATGAGACATCTTATTTCAAAAATGGCAGCAGAATATTAATTGTTTCCTTTCTAGTCCCACCCTTACAAAATGTGTGTTAAGGGCTCTTTCTTTCTTTTTGCTTTGTGATGTGCAGCACAGTTGTCTAATGGCTCATCTCATCTCCAATAAGCTGCTATCCTCACGTAATCATTCTTCCAGGAACATGCCAGGCTTACATCCTCCACAGTGGGTACATTTCTCACAAATTAAGTGCTGGTGATATATGCCTTCTTGTCTAACAGTGGGGCTATAAGCAGCCTGTAACCATCACCCTGACGCTCCCCGGGCTCCCCGGGGACCCTGCTAAACTGGCTGCGTGTCCTTACAGCGCGTCGTCTCGCTGAGTACATGGCTCGAAAGTGCGTGTCCTCGTGAGAAGAGGGCAGTACGAGGAGATTCCCCCTCGAGGCAGCGTTCCGCACAGATCTACCTGGCCGTGTCGGGATCTCCCGCGTGGGCTCCCAGATCTGCAGGTCAGGGCTGGATGCTTCTTTGCCTCTTGCGAATCAGACAAGAGAGAGTGAGTTGGGTGCCCTCGGATCCCAAGTGTAGACAATCGCTCAGCCTTGCCAATACACAGGAGACGTACCCACCTGAGCCGTGTTGACCAGCCTGCTTCCATCACACACTTACGTTTGCAAAACTCTTCGGTATCTGGTGTTTAATTTCACCCTTGTCACAGGCCGGTGCGACAGATAAGGCAAGTCGCTGATTCCCACGGTAAGCAGGCGGTGGGGGAGGGGAGACTGAGACGCAGGGGTGGGCGGGGCCTTGAGCGTGAGCAGCAGCCGGAGAGCCGGAGTCTTCAGCCAGTGTTCCTCCGCTCTCTCAAATATGTGTCCCAGAAAAGTGGAGCTGGACTCAGGGACGGATGAGCCAGGATTGGGCCTGGGACTTGGAGACAGCCACGTCCGGCTCCGGAGCCAGGGGCCCTCTCTCTGCCAGTGCGTTCTCTCTCTCCCACCCTCCGTGCTTCCCTGACTTTCCCGTCCGATGATCCCTCTTTGCTTCCCTCAGCCTCGGTCTGGGAGCCAGCTGAAGGTGACCACAAGCCCAGGCCCAGCCTTTCCCAGCCTAGCCTGAAGCCCCCGCTAAGGCTGGCACCAACCGGGGAAAGCCCAGGAGCACCAAGGAAGGATCTCCCTACCTATTCAGCCAGACCAAGGCCACAAGTCTTTCCCAGGCCAGCCCAGTACCACCTCCGAAAAGCTCCTGTGACCCTCTCACCAGAAGCAGCAGGCACTTCCTCCCACAGCCCTCTTTGCCCATTTGCCACCCACCTCTCCCTCTGGCTTGGGCACCCCGTGGAACAGCCAGTGTAGCACTCACCTCTCCCAGCATAGAAGTGAGAAGGCCAGGCTAGTCAGTGCGAAGACCTGCCTCACCACCACTACGCCCACCCCCGGGCGCTGCGGTGAGGCCTGAGGGTCCAGCCAGACTTATAGCCAGCCACGGGGCCTCCCAGCTTCCAGCCGGGCACCAGCCCTGCCCCAGTGTCCACTCCTTCCCAGTGCCCATGCCTCTTCCGACCATTCCAGGGCATCAGGGAGGCAGCGGGTAGCTGAGCCCTGGTGGCAAGGGCAGTGCTCCCTATCATGTTCTCCACATCAGTCCATCCAGGAGTCTTGTCATGTCCTCATCCCTCTCTCAGCAGGGGAGAGGAGTCTCCTGCCATGGGGGCAACCAAATACTTCCTCAAAGGTGCTGGCAGGGGAAGGAGGAGACAGGGTCAAACACCTGGAGGTACAAGCCTTTGAGAATCCTCGGTGAAGCCAGCAGAGTCCATGCTGAGGAGGGAAGACCAGAGATGGCACACACAGGCAAGGCAGGTCCAAGCTTGCTCGCAGAGTAGCCCTATGATGACCCACAGCAGGAAGACCTCGAGTTCCTCCTGCCCCAATCCATAGCCACTGACCTTGACCCCTGGCCATGCCCTACCCTCTTATCTAATCCCACCAGGGCATGGCCCTGGAATTCCTGGTGCAAGACGAAGGCCCTATCTATCCTGTGGGCCGGAAGCCCAGAGACCAATTTCTGTGGGGTCTGTAATACATCACGAACCACATGCTGTCTACCCACCCCAATGGCTCTCTCCATCAGCACAAAATTCAGGCCAGGGCAAGGGGCACATCTGTCGCTCTGCCCTCTGTGCCCACTTGGCCCATCTGCCGGGGCAGCTCCGTGTCCTACAGTTCCTTTGGCTATACCCCAGCCAGTCCCCCCAAATCCTTCTGGGCACAAGGGGGCTCAGTGCTGTGCAGGCCCCAGACCCTACCCAGAGCCCCGCCCTTGCTAATTCCTGGCTGAGAACTTTCTGACTCCACCACCCCAAGCATAGGGTTCTGCCATTCTTGCTTTCTGGCCTGCGGCATTTCCAGTTTCAGCTGCAGGGGCCCTCCCTCCTCTCTTTTCAACTTGGGTGAATCCAGAGTCACAAGGGATGTCATCTTAAATTTTGGTCCATACCATGCCCTGGGCGTCAAGAGTCATGACTGGCTTTGTAGTTGGACAGTCCTGAGTGTGAATTCTCTTTCAGCTCCATGAACTTGGGCAGGCCCCCTACACCTGAATTTCACTCAGTCACCTCATCTGTAAAAGGGACATGGCATCTATTTCCCGACCTCATGGCTAGAAAGTGAGATGACATTGGGAAGTACCAGACCCATAGAATGGATTTGCCAGAGTCGGCTCCCTGCCCTGCCTCCTCAAAGCAGCCTCCTTCTCCGGGACCAGTGCCCTGAGTATGACCCTGGGCCTAGTCCCCAAGGCTCAGCCTGGGGTCTACGTTCTCACGCCATCCTATCCCAAGACATGCTTAGCCTTGGCTGATGTCACTGTCCTAGAGAAGGTCTACTGATCCAGCAGCACTCTTGCCCCCACTGGGGCACTGACCACTGGGATCTTTAAAGGATGTCACCTGTGACCTTGGTCTAATGCACACCAAAGTCCCACTTCCAGCCTCATCAGTTCTTAGCACCATGCCAGCCTCACCACACTGCAGAGCTAGAGGAGACCTCTGGACACCACCAACCCAGACCCCTCCTGTTTGCCATTCCCACAACCACAGGGAAGACAGCGGCCCTTCACCACCTGCTCTCCTCTGGTTGGTTGCCAGCTCCCACCACTCTTTCACCAGGAGCCCATGCTCCGCCATCAGCAGGTTCCTATCAGGCCCCACCACTCCTCGCCTCTACATCTCTGAGGGTGCCACACCTGTGTTTAGAAAACCCTTCCCTGCATTCTTCTCTCCACACTGCCCTGTCCAGGAGGGGATCACCAGCCACGTGTGGCCAGTGATCGGCAGGAATGTGGCCAGGTAGAATCAAGACATGCATGAATGTGGAACGCCTACCAGATTTCAAAGACTTAGGACAGAAAAGGAAGGTGAAACACCTCATTGATTATTTCTTGTGTTGATTATATGGTGAAGTGATAGCATTTTGCTATATTAAGCTAGGGGAAATATATGATTAAAATGAATTTCACCTGCTCTTTCTACTTTTTTAAAATGCAGTAGCTAGAAAATGTAAATTCCACATGCCACTGACCGTGTGTTTCTATTGGTTGGCACTGCACTAGAAGGCCCTGCTCTGATGTGGTAAGAAACGGCTCAGAGCCCTCAGCAAGGTTGGACAACATGTGTCCTGTGGGTTGCACTGAGGAGTGTGGTCTTCACCCAGCCGTAGGCCACTGAAGGCCATCTGAAGTACACAGGCTCTCGCAGCTTCTGGGGTACGACAAGGCAGGAAGGAAGACAAGGCTCCTCCCTGCTACAGCCAACATTCGACAGGACAGGCAACTAAGTGAGCCAATGAGCAAGGCAATGTCAGATGGCAGTCAGAGGCCTCGGAGAGCAAACCTGGGCGACGTGGAACAGAGTGCCTGAGGAGCCCTTCAGCTGGGGTGCTCAGGCAAGTTCTCTCAGAAGAGGCGGCATGTAGGCTGTGGTTAAGTGAAGACAAGGTGCCAACTAAGCAAAAGCCGGGCAGAGGCACAGCAAGTGACTGCTTGGCGGGGCTCAGGGCGGACGTGGACATATTTAGACTCTGGAGTATTCTGAAGTCAGAGCTGAGAGCTGACTGACTGCATGGGAACAAGAGTTGAGTGCCCTCAACCTCAGACGTGAGGCTCGTGGCTCAGAAGAGTGGCCATTCAGGACACTGCAGATGCTTTCCCTCTTGTCTGGCAAGCAGAGTACCTGGGCTCCTGTTCGCTTGGTCCAATTACTTGCTGTGACTTTGGACAAACATCTCTGCCCTCTGAGTTCTCATCTCTGAAATGGATTAGGAACCCTTGCTGGGCTCCCTCACAGCAGGGCCATGAGAATCGGGTAAAGCAATGGCTGTGGATGCTTCGTTAATTCTAAACCTCTGACAGCCCCCCATAGGGCTGGGATGGTGGAAATGCGCACTGGATTGAAACGCCAATTTGTAAATAAGAATGAAAAACATGCTACGACAACACACACAACCCGAGGAGGAAGATAAGGGTTTGAACTACAGTCCTAGGTGGGAAGGCCGTGTTGGAAGCCGTGGCCTCTAATCTGAGCCTAGAAGCCCAGCTCAGAGTCAGGCAGAAAGGGGAGAAAGATAACATGACAGAGGAGGGCACAGCACATGCAAAGTCATGGAGGTGGGAAATGACAAACACATGGAGAACAGAGCACACGGCACAGACTGGGTTCAGTGACGCACCGAGGGGAAAATGCCATTTACCCAACCGATGTGACTGCCAGGAAATCACAAATGCCTTCCAGGAGGAGCCTCCATCATTCCCCAAGATGGCCCCAGACTGGCCCCCAACATTCCCCAAGACCATGCCAACAGCACGATGGTAACAGCAGACAGCACCAAACACGTAGACGAGAAATGTATAATGAATAAGTATTATTTAAAGGGACTGTGTAAGGCCATGAATTTTTCAGTGGCAAAAACAGCCGAGAACTTATTAAAAAATGCATGACTTTCATATTTGATGATAAGTCAAGAGCAGCCAAAAAGAGAGGAAGAGAGTGGGGAGGGGTGGGGGAGGGGGATGGCAAAAGACACCAGCAGCCTTGCAGACTGGAATTAACGAGGTTGGTCCTAACAGGGAAGGAGTGACGTGGTGATTAGTTAATTACTATTCAGCCGCCTGTAATTAATGCACAACTGAAATTGGTGTACAATGAATTAAACCACCACATAAAGCTGCTACCCAAATTGAGCCGAGGACCTTGATTACTGATTGAGGAGGCCGTTACCACGGTTTCACCATTGTGATTTCAGTCGTGTCTCCCTCTGACAACATATTGTGCAACCAGTGGGAGAGACAAGCTGGAGAAGTGGACGTCCAGTGTAGTGTGATCCCGATGCTGGCGCTGACCAGGGCGTGGCCCAGAGAAGGTTCTCAATGACTGTGCAGGGGTGGGGTGCAGAGGACCGGGGAGGGGTGACAACTGGAAGGAAGGAGAGATGGGAGGGAGGCAGGAGTGTTGCCAAGAAGGAACACAAGAGTCTGCTCTGTTCTTCTGAAAGCACTGCTGTTGTCCTAGGCTCCACATCACCCTCAGCCGCTGCCCCAAGGACCACCGCAACCAGGGCAGAGGTTAGTGCAGTAGTCCAGGCGCCAGGTACTCCAATGCATTTTCCACATAGCAGCCAGGGCTTTAGAAAGGCAAGTCAAACCATGTCACTTACCTGCTGAAAACCCTTCGGTGTATTTCTAACGTAACATCACGACATACAAGGCCCGGTGCAATCTGATTCCCGCTCCCTCCCACCTCATCTCACCCTCTTGCCTTCATTCATAGGGCCCAGCCATTCTAGTCTTTCTGTACCACAAAATCTCCAAGCTCGATTTTACCTTAAGACCTTTGCGTGTGCTCTTCCGTCTGACCGAAACCCTCTTCCCCAGCTTTTCCCAGTGACGAGATCTTAGCTTAACGAGGCCTTCTGAGAAAAGCCTGCCTTGACTTCCCTAGGCTGAGAAAAGCTGACTGAGCCAGCCCCTTCCCCCACCACCATTATGCCCACGCACGTGGCCCTGATTACTTCCTGCATGGTCCGCCCTAAGAACTGGGCTCTTTCTTGAGGTGTGCTGACCCTTGTTCATGTGCTGTTCCCCACTACAGCATAAAAACATGTCTGTTCTCTCCTGTGAGTACCGGGGACCATGCCTAGTACCAAACGAGGAAAGGCAGGCGGGATGACAAGGCCCCACAGGCCCTCCATGGGCGGGATTTGTGGCTCAGAAGAGTACCACAGGTGGCCGCTGAAGTCCTGGGACTGCCCGTGGCCATGTGCTGCCCTGGCCCCCAGGGGAAGCAGGCTGAGAGTAACAGGAAGGATCTGGCAGAAACAAGAGGCTGTCAGGGTCGGAGTCTGGCCAACACCCAGGGCAGCCAAAGCATCTAACCAGGCTCTGTCCAGGTCGTGACAGAGGTCTCTGGGGACAGCCACAGGCTTCTCCTTCTAGCCCATCCTCCATTCCCAGAGACACTGATTCCACTGTACCTTGGTCCCCTCAGTCAGAGTCACAAGAGACGAAAGTCTCTATGACCCACCCCATCTCAGGTGCTACTGCCATTGCTGTACTGAATGGCCTTCGAGATTGTGGGGTCCCTGGGGACGGGAGCCACCCCTTCTTCTGCTCTGCACCCCGCTCAGAGTGGCACTGCTGGCACCCCAAGCACACCAGCTGTGCCACTCAAGGTCCCTGTGGTTATAAGACCTAACAAACTGGCTTAATCACAAAAAGGGAATTTCTTGGCTCACTGACTAAAAAGTCCAGGAGCAGCTTAAGGCATGGCTGGATCCAGGGCCTGGTTAAGTCATCAGGGCAGCATTCCTCCTCATCTCTCAGCTCTCCTCTTCTTTGTGACGGCATCCCTCTCAGCCAGGTCCTCCCTAAGCAGAGTGCCCTGGGCCTCTGGGTCAGTCTGCTAAACCCTATGGATCCCTTCTCAGAATAACATTTTTTGTAATATTGTAAGTTCATTATACATATTATAAAAAAGACAAACTTTCAATCTAAACTATATTTTATTTTACAAAAGAAAATATATATGCATAAAATAAAATATATATGCAGCAAAGCAAGGATACTGAAATACAGTTCCATCTGTGCACCCAGGTCAAGAACCCTGCCCTGAGTGGTGGCGCCGATGGCTCCATACCCTCATTCTCCACAACACTTTCCTGAAGTCTCACGATTGACTCTCCCTGGGCCTGCCAAGGTCACCCGATCATCTCGGACCCAATCACACTAGCCAAGAGGATGAACTCTGCTGATGGGCTAGGCCTGGGTCACGTGGGGATAGGAGGGAACCGCAAGGTCCAGGCTCTTCCAAACCACGGCAACTGGGAGGGTGGCCCCACGGGAGAAATGGACAGAAACAACAGTCCCCTGCTACCTTGGCAGCAAAGGACCCAGAAGGAGGGAGCAGAAGGACGGAGCTCATGAGTGACAGGCTTCCCTTGTGAGCCTGGGTGGCAGCTGCTGTGTCCTCGGTGGGGAACTGCCGGTCTCGGCTTCTTCACCTTCCATGATGACCGTGGCAAGTCACTCGGCCTTTCCACTCTCAGGCCAGGGATTGTGGGCTTGGGTCAGACAGAAGGTCATCTGGGGGCTCCTCAGGCCGGACGTCCCAAGGGCCACCTATCCCCACGCGGGCCACACATCAGAAGGAAAAGCCCTTCCTCAATGCCTCACTCCAAACCTCACCCACAGAGGAAGGCAGAAGCCAATTGTTTCCCCAGTAATACCACCTGTGGGGATCTGAAGCCATCAGCCTAGCCTCCACCTCAGTACTCCAGAGGAAAACAAGAGCCAGGACGCATTGGGGCAAGCAGATAAACCAGCAGGACAGCTGGCCCTTCTCTTCACCCCAGCTCTGGCATGATGAGAGGGAAGCCATGGGGCCCCGCCCTATCAGCCTTGAAGAACAACAACGGCTGGCCTGAGCAGAAACACTGTGGGCAACCTTGGAAGAGTCCCTTGTTCTCGCCAGGCCTCAGTTCATCCGTCTTTGAAATGGGGATCAAAATCTCAACCTCCTGAGGTTATCCTGAAATCGCACACACCTATGGAAAGGTCACTCCCACCAAAAGCTCCAGTAAGTCATAGCTAACAGTGGAACCAGCCCAGGGAGGGTGGGGTCTCGGGGTCTGTTCCCTAGGGCATCGCCTGGAGGTGCTATGCTTCTGACTGCTTCTGCCAGAGCTCTGCAGTTGCTCCTAGTTCTGACTTCCTGGGTAAGATCCAGAGCCCATTTCAGGCCAGACCTGCAAGATTTCCCAAGGAGGAGAAAATGAGATTTTTTTCTAGGTCTGACTCCTCCCTCCCCGCTTTCAAAAGCTCTTTAGTGGCTCTAGTGCTCTGCTGAGAGGCTCATCCAGGTTCCAGCAGCTCCTTTCATTGAGCGAAGCTCAGGCCCTCAGTAGGGCCCTGCAGGATGATCACCTGGGGAGGCCCCACACGGGGAAGCCATAGAGCTACCAGCTGCTGGAGGCTCCCTTCCTTCCTTCCTGACTCAGAGGGGCCCTATGGGCCATGCTCCTGCAGGAGACAGAAATCCTCAGCCTTCAGACTTGGGGGAGGGGTCAGTGAAGGTACCAACCTGGGATTAGGGACCATCTCCTGGTCCCATCTCTGCCACTGAGCAGCTGTGCCACCTAGGGCAAAGCTATTCACTTCTCTGGGCCTCAATTTCCTTGCTTAAAAATGGGTGCCTTTCATGGGGAGTTCATAAACTGGGGTTGGAGGAAGTAGCCGGGAGATGCCACGTTGGGAGGAGTCCTGGCTCTGTAGGGAGCAGACCCCTTGCTGCCTGAAAGTGAATGACCCAGGGTCTTGAAAGACTTGGGGGCCGGCACTTTGGGAGGCCGAGGAGAGAGGATTGCCTGAGTTCAGGGGTTCGAGACCAGCCTGGGCAACCTTGGCAAGACCTCTTCTCTACAATAAATCAAAAACTTAGCTGGGCGTGGTGGCACGTGCCTGTAGTTCTAGCTACTTGGAAGGCTGAAGCGAAAGGATCCCATGAGCCCAGCTGGTCGAGCTGCGGTGGCCGTGAGCATGCCACTGCACTCTAGCCTGGACGACAGAGTGAGACTCTGACTCAAAAAAAAAGAAAAGAAAAGAAAAGAAAGGCTTGGAGATCTAGCCAAATGCTCCCGTGACTGCCTCCTGCCCAGCTGGAGTGGAAGGCAACTCAGAGGGATATGCAGTGGCCCAAGGGCCTGGACTCACCTGATCTACAGGATAGGAGAAACAAACACCATAGCAAGGAGCCCAGTGCTGGGCAGACGTTGCCAGCATTGCCCCCGCCTGACAGAGGCCTCCATGCAGGAAGCTTCCAGTTTTCTGCAGGTCCCAGGTCAGTGGTTTAAGACAGCGCCCTCTCGCCCTTCCAGGACCTGATGCCATGGGCCACTTTGCCAGACCAATAGCTAAACCTGAGGCCAGACCAATAGCTAAACAGTAAGGGATGTCCAGGGGTTCCACCTGGTGAGTGGAGAGCAGGCTGCCCGGCGTGTGCCTGGATCTCAGAAGACAGCTCTGGGGGCTCTGAGTGGGGCTGAGGACATCTCTGGGGCAGTGTGTCCCAGAGGCCACTGGATCACAGCCATGACTTGAATTTTGTTTCCTTGTTAAATTTTTTTTAGATATAGTAAACATCCAGTAAAGTACCCCAAGTGCTTGGCTCAATTAATTGTATTCTGTGTGTACAGTATGTAAGCATAACTCAGATCGAGATATAGAATAGTTCCAGCACCCAGCAGTCTCCACCCTGCTTCTCTCCCATCACTGACCCCTCTGCCAAACTAACCACTGTTCTACCTTCTACCATGATTCATTAGTTTTAGATGACTTTTGAACTTCATTTAAATGGCTTTATTTTCTGCCCCGCATAGTGTTTTTGAGATTCATTGTGCTGATGAACATATCAGCAGGTTTTCTTTTTTATTTTATTTGCTGAGCAGTGTTTCATTGCATGGTGGTACCCAGCTTCTTTATCCATTCACCTTCTGATAAGCATTCTGATAAGCATTCAGGTGGTTTTCCGGTTTGGGGTTTTGTTGTTGTTGATGTTTCTGAGTTGGAGTCTCACTCCTTCGCCCAGGCTGGAATGCAGTGGCATGCATGCTCAAGGCCACTCCAGCGCCGACCTTCTGGGCTCCAGCGATCCTTACACCTCAGCCTTCCAAGTAGCCAGAACTACAGATGCGTGCTACGGCGCCCGGCTATTTTTTATTTTATTGTAGAGACAAGGTCTGGTCTTGAACCCACAGACTCGTCTATCCACTCGCCCCGGCCTCCCAAAGTGCTGGGATTGCAGGCCGAGCCACCGAGCCTGGCCAGTGGTTTGGGGTTTTATGAATACAGCTGCTATGAACATTCTTGCTTCTGCCTTTTGGTCCACATAGTCACTCATATTCCTTTAGTATATATGCAGGAGAGCAATTCATGGGTCATAAGGCACACGTGTGTTCAGTTTTAGGAGAAAATGCCAGTTTTCCAAAGTGGTTGTGCCATTTTCCATTTCCACTGAGAAAGCATGAGCATTCCATTTACTCCATGCCCTTGCCAGTACTTGGTATTATTACTCTTTTGCATTTTAGCTGTCTGGTAGGTGATATCCCACTATGATCTTTATTTGCATTTTCCTGATGACTAATGCTGTTGAGCATCTTTTCATACACTGATTGACCATTTGAACATTTCCTTTTGTGAAGTGCCTATTCAAATATTTTGCCCATTGTCTTTTGCAGTTACCTGTCCTTTCCTTTGTAGCATTCTATATATATATATTTCAGTTACCAAGTCTTTTGTCAATTTCATGTATTGTGAATACCCTCTCCCAGATTATCGAGAGCTTGCCTTTTCACTTTCATTACGGTGTCCCTTGAAGAGTGGATGTTTCTAATTTTAATGGAGTTCAACTTATGGATCTTTTCTTTCATGGCTAGTGCTCTCTGTGTCCCATTTAAGGGAATCTTTACCTTTTCCAAGATGTGACCTAAAATTATTCCAGTCAACACCAACTGGGCAAATCATCCACCAGCTCTTCCTGGGGCTCATCCCCAAACTTTCACAGGGCAAAGGGGTCTCCTGAGGAGTTGGCTATACCCCTTGGGAGTCTGGTCAGGGGGCTCTTACCCTTGGCCCCAAGTAGTTCACTGCCCTGTTCATATTGTATTTTGAGAACCCTGCTGAGGTGCAGAGTAGGAGGCTGAGGCACAGGACAGAGTCCCATTCTCAGAAAATCCACAAACGTGTGGAAGGTTGGCCAAGAGGATCTCAACAGTGCCTGTCTACACAAGAGTTCTGAAGCCATGATTCAAATGTGCCTGTGTTCTGGAGTTCCGTGTCAGTTCTGCCCCATCTCTTCCTCCCTCCGCTGTGATGGGTGAGTGAGGCATGGGAGGTTTCTAGAAACAGCAAATGTCCAGGCTCTGCACATAGTCTCTTGAGTCAGCAGATGTGTGTTGGAGGTCTCTAGCTCTGTCCCTTACAAACTTCCTTATGCCTCAGTGTCTTCATCTGTAAAATGGGGATAACAACAGTATCGACCTCATAGAGTCATTGGAAGCATTAAATGAGACCATGCCTTTGAAGTGCTTAGCCTAGCATCTACCCAGTGTTCAGGAAGTGATAGACAATTGTATTTACTGGATGACAAGCAGAATGAGATCTTTAAGGCTTTCGGCTTTCAATGGACACGTGCTGTCTTACAAGGGCTCAGTTTCCCTTCCAGGAGGCCTCGGCCCTGCTGCTTGCACTCCCTGCAGTTCCTCACAAATGTTTAGGAAGGCTGAACAGCACATAGCATCAAGCCCCAGGGCCCCACCCTCTGGGCCCCTGCTCCCCATGGCTGACCACTGAAGTATCCCAAGAACAGATGACAGCTCCAGCTTCCCACCCCAGCTCCCAGCTGCCAGACCATCCTGCTCCCAGAAGGATACTTCTGTGTCCTCCTTCCCAGGCAGTGGCTCTGACCTGGCTTGTGCTTGTTCTTCCTTCTCGATGGCTCCTGCTGTCTGCTGGCAACAATTTCAGCCAGGAAGTTTACCCAACATAATAAAACAGCCATCACCCCCCAAGGAGGCATCCGTAGAGTAAATGCATGCATGCCCTTTAGATCTCAGAGTGCTCCTCAGATTTGCCATCCCCAAGAGGAGGCTGCCCAAGGCCTGGAGCCATGTCAGAGAATCATGGCTCGGCCTGCCCACAGCATAGGAGCGGGACTGCCCTGGCGGAGAGCTTGCACATAATGGTAGCATTCAGTCTGCGTTTGTAGAACGAATGGTTAACTAATGACAAGCCCCACCTCTCCTGGATTCATTCATTCACATGCGTGTCCATTCAATCTCCATTCAACAAGCATTAGGGAGCAACTACTGTTTTCAGTAAACGTTTGTGACCAGAACTGGATAATTATCTGTGCAAAACACAGAATCACTCCATTCCTCATTGGTGGTGGGAGTGGGGCGGGGTGTGAACTGGCAGAGCTTTTCACCAGCCTAAAGGACGCTGCTTCTCCTCGCCTCAAGAGCCTCATGGAATATCCACAGCCATGATGAGGAGTTTTTCTGTTTCTCCGATCTGCAGCCTGCTTTGGAATCACCGAACGCATTTTCTGAATCCATATCTGTACCCTAAGCACCTGAAACTCACAGCCCGGTGCATTCCTCAGCCTGAGGCTCCATCCCGGACGCTAGTGCCTTCCCCTTCAGGCTCAAAGGAATGGATCTGTCTCAGAGCAGCTAACTTTGGAAAGAAGGAGTTGAGCACATGGTCTTGGCCCAGGAGGGACAAGGGACAGAGTCCCCTGCCTCATCCCCTCACTCTGCCCAGGGACCCAAAGATAGGCCTTCCAAGATGTATTTCCCACTGCTTCCGGGATCTCACCCCTGTTCTCATTCTTTCTCTGTCTCTGTCTCTCACGCTCTCTCCCTCCTCCCCTTCTCTCAGCTTCTCAAGCCTAGGTGAAGCAGGGGGCTGAGTGTGACACTTGGAACAGCTGATGCTCCCCAGCCTACATGCTCTGCACTGCTGGTTCCAACTCTGGGGAGTGTTTCAGAATCTCCCAGTGTTAGGTGACCAAAGATGGAATACAGCCAGATCCTGTGGGGGGTTCAAAAGCTTCAGTCAAGAACAATGTCTGTGCTGATCACCTCCTGAAACACTAAAAGAATTCTTTCAGGGCAAAACCCAACTAAAGCTGCAGTACCAAGCCTTATGTACCGGCCCTGATGTCACTGGGAACTGGGCTTCCCCGTGGACATTGGATTGCTGCTGGATTGAGTCTCCAAGGCTCAGACCACCCCTGAGCATCCAAAAGATGGAATCCACAGAGCTCCCTAGGAGGGTTGGGCTGGCCTCTTCCTCCCCAATTCTCTCAATATACTTGCTTTCCATACATAATCTTGTTCATGCCATGACCATGGCCAGATGGGACAACCATGGAACATCCCATCACCTCTTGATCCAGAGGTAACATATGTCTTACGGCAGAAGCCCCACAGATCTGTAAGTTCCTTGACACAACAAACCATGACTGCAATACACAAGTGTGTTATGGCCAAATCCTGGACATGTGGCCATGACCAAAACCCCAGTCAGCTTCTTAAAGGAGTTTTAGTATAGGAAACCAGATGCGACCTCTAGGGATAGCCCATTACGTGAATCGACACCAGGAGTTTATGCTAAAATTTATCATCTCTAGATATTAGAGCCAAGATCCAGGTAAGCTGGACTTTTAGGCAATAGTCACAGTGTGCTGACACCTCTTGGTAATTTCCTCAGTTTCTCAGCCTTATCCACAAATGGCCCTTGTATAAATTTGCCTGCCCCAAGAACCCTCAGCTCCAATCATGTCTGCTTCCTGTGTAGGCTTTGAAATGCCTTGGTCATTGCTACACACATCCCTAGGCAAAAGGTACTGCAGGGCATGAGAGCACAGTCATTGGTTAAAGATTTGCCAACGCTTCCCAGCACATGCTTCCTTTAAGCATCTTGTAATGCCAACTAATAAGGAAAAAAATGGCATCTACAAGCAATACACGCAGTCAGCACACCTGAGGAGTAAGTGCTTGTTCAGAGAGCTTTGCTCCATGACAGTGGGAAGGAAATGGGCTAACCCAAGGGAGACTCCCCCAGGCATAGTGTTAAGAGCCAATCTCTCCCCAGATGTCCTCAGCAAGGAGATGTCAGGATCCATAGATATAGCGTCCTCTCTCAGGCAAACAAGAGGGGAGATGTTGTGAGCATGCTGTGACATAAAAACCCCACAGTGACCAGAGTGAAAGTAATGACACCAACCACTGGTGTTTATTGTGCATGTCCTCTGTGTCCAGGATGAAGCTAAGAATTTCCCATTATTAGCTTTGCTAATCCTTCCATTTACTCCATGAGACTGCCACTGTCATTGCCTCCATTTTACAATTAAGGAAATTGAGACTCAGAAAGGTTAAGGAATTTGCCCAAAGTCACAGAGCTAGTAAGTGGCAGAAGGAGGTCCACCCCCAGGACTGACTGATTTTAAAATAGATTTGGCCTACTGCTGAGCGTATGAATCTCTGAAGTGTGCTCCCCTTATTAGGGGGCCCTGGAGTGGTCAAGGGCTCAGCCCGGGCCTGGATAGTAGAATGCAGCAAAGTCATCTTAAGACAAACGCAAGACTCCCACCCAGACCTTGAGTGGATCTGGGGTCCCGGGGTCCCTGTGGCTCTTCTGACGTCTTGAGGTTTGGGTATCTGGACATCGGCAAAATTATTGTCTCTTCCACTTGCCCAAAGGGAAAGACTGCATTCAGCTGAAAAATCTCCTTTCTTCTCTTCACTTGACTATAAATAGCATGCTTCTGTTAACATCAACCCCTGCCTTGGCCTCACACTCTATTTCAAAAGCCAAAGATGAAATTGCATTTCTAGTCCTTTACCAAGGCCAACCAGCCACACACGGGGCCCCATCAGCCCTCCTCCCTTCTTTACTTCAAACACAGGACTAAGGTTTCTGGATTTCTGATTGTGGTACCAACGTTACCCAGGCCCACCCCAGAGTGAGACCCAGCTCCCCTTTCCCTCCATGAAGACAGGTTGGGTCCCCCAGTTGAAAATGTTACAATACTCAAGCTGTCTACACAGGACAGTCAGAAGAGCCACTGAGCAACAGATCAGTGACATGGAGGAAAGGAGTGGTCTGCAGGGCCCAGTTCTGTGACTTTGAGGAAAGTTCTCATTGCCATTGACCTTGATCCATTCTGTAAAATAGGGACACTTCCAGCCCGCCCCACCACCCCCAGGCAATGAGGCAAGGTGCTTGGCAAATGCTCACTGCAGAGAATGACCTCCCTGCCTATGGGTGAGAAGTCCTGCCACTGTGTCAGGCACTCCACCAGCAACAGCGCTAGGTAAACCTTCATGAGTCTCGCCTGAAAAATTATGTATACAAATCCCATTATTAGCGATGTAGGGTCCCCTAATTTAGCTCTGAGAGCTCTCTGTGGGACCTCAGTCAATATTTGCTGAAAACCAAATACAGACCTTGTTATGATTCAATGCAAACATCATACTGAACTCCAACAAGTCACGCTCCAGGCTCCAGAGAGGGAACATTAAATTAACTTGCACAAGTGTCCATGAGACAAAAGGCATCTCCTGACCCCTCTGTCAATTACCAGGAACAAGGCTCCACGCAGGACGTCTCATAAACGCAAGAATCCCACTCTCTGTGCAGTGAATCAGCACAAACACTTGAAAAATACCAGGCACAAAGACTAGCGTACTCCAGATACTCTAGGAAGTGAGTAAATAAAGGAGGGATCGAGTGGGTGAGTGAAAGGAGAGAGAGTACAATGGAGTGAAGAGCATGGGACTTGGAGTCACGCAGTCTGGGCTCTAATCTTGCTCGTCTATTCACTGCTTGTTATTTTCTGGCTCACCTTCTGCATTTCTGTTTTCCCATCTGTAAAATAAAGATAATATGTGGTAAAGATTACATGAAATTTTTTCTTAAATGCTTAACACAATTCCTAGCATATAGGCTCTCAAAAAATGTATAATAAACAGCCACCACTTCATAGGACAAAGCCACATACCAAAAAGCACAATGAAGACTTAGGTCCCCGAGCAGCATCCATTCTTTAAAAAATGGAATAGAATTGAGATTCCAGAAGCAAAACCTCAATTTCTCAACCAACTCATCTTCGACAAAGCCTCCACCATCTACCACTGGGGAGAGGAGAACCTATTCAGTAAATGGTGCTGGGAAAACTGGCTGACCACATGCAGAAGATTCAAACAAGTTCCCTATCTATCCCCATACACAAAAATTAACTCCAAATGGATCAGAGACCTAAATGAAAACCTCAAACCATAAGAACCCTTGAAAATGAAGGACATACCCTCATGGAAATTGGAACTGGCATCCAATTCCTGAACAGAACCCACAGGCCATAAGAGATAAGATAGACAAGTGGGACCTCATCAAACTAACAAGCTTCTGCAAAGCCAAAGAAACCATCAAGAGAGCAGGGAGACAGCCTACAGACTGGGAAAAAGTATTTGCCAACTCCAGGTCTGACAA